>JAODUD010000019.1:489630-504566 GCA_026784285.1 Stomatorhinus walkeri | reverse complement strand
TAATCGACCAATCCCAAAGCCCATAAGTACTGATTAAGATAATCGACCAATCCCAAAGCCCATAAGTACTGATTAAGATAATCGACCAATCCCAAAGCCCATAAGTACTGATTAAGCTAATCGACCAATCCCAAAGCCCATAATTAGTTGAATCAGATTGTCTTTCTAGTGCAGTGTTTCCCAATTCGGTCCTCTGGACCCTCAGATAGTCTGCACTTTTGCTCCCTACCGGGAGCTGGGAGGGGGCAAAAATATGGACTGTCTGGCAGGAAGCCCAAAGGGAAAATGTGGATCGGTTGTGTGTCCCCAAGGATTGGATTGGGAAAAACTGATCTAGTTATGTACAACAAATGTATGTAATGGTTTGGGACATTGATGGGGAGCTGCCCTTTGTGTGCCGCAGGGCTGCTGCAGTGAGGCAGAGGCCCAGCAGGCAGGCCGGCTTCAGACGCTCTCCCAGCCCCTGCAGAGTGAGCTACCCACCATTCCTCTTCAGATCGGGCCGCATTTCCTCAAAGGCGTCTCTCTCAGCGAGTCCGCCGCAGACAACCTCAAGCTGAAGATGGTACGGCCCGTCGCTTCTCCATGCCCGCCAGCTGGAATGGAGGGGTGGAGAATGCCGGAGTTTATCTCCAGTGGAAAATAGACACGTACATGCAGCTGTTCATGTATGATGTATAGGAGACTAGGAGTCTGGGGCTGCTGTCAAATCTACCGCAAAATATTCTGATTTACACAGACCCACGGAATGAGGACGGGTGGAACAAGTAAATATAAACAATGACAATCACATGACTCTAACCTAACCCCCACTTCCCTTTTTCTCATGGTCTTATTTTACACGATTTTTCACTGCTTAATACACCACCTATGTCAGCCATATTTTTTTGTAGCCATGACTGTAGTATAAATCTGTCTTCATATTAAATTACTTGGTATTATTACACCGTGGCTTCATTTATGAGTCATGGTTGGTATGAGAGGCACACCGCTAAGAGTTTAATTACTCAGTTGTCAGATTTATTGACAGGCCTGCTGTGATCGGAAACGTTAACCTCTGCCGGTGTGTCTGTCACCCCAGCATGCGACGCTGCAGCTCATCAAAGCGGCGGTGGGGCAGAATGGCGTGGTCTCTCCCGATGACATGCCCGCCTCCCAGGTGCTCGCCCAGGTGTGCCCGTCCAGCTGGAGAGGGGCCTGTAAGACTGCCGTGCAGCTGCTCTTCGGCCAGGCGGGGCTGGTGAGTCTCAAGGCCCGCCATCTCCGCTGTAACGCTGGTGTTATGAGAGCTGTTACCCAGAGCAGCGTGCGGGATGATCCCTGTGGTGAAACCCTGGGATTCATCCTAGCTCCATGCCAAATCTGGCAGGTCTTCGCACACCCGTAAACGGGGACGGGTTCAAATCCAAGAAATGTGAGGAGGCCGTAGAGCTACTGCGCTGTCCATGAGGAACCATGAGTTTGTTGGTGACATCATAGTCCGTAGGGGACACCTGCAGAATTCCGTCAGCCGCAGCCACGGAGGACACACCTGCCTCCCAGAAAACAATGGACCTTCTTCCTGAGGGACAGGAAACCCCGGTCCTCTAAAGGAGGGGGGGGGGGGGGCTTTTTTTAAATAAAAATGACTCCAGTACAGGTTTCGGTCCATGAAGATATCCATCTCTACCTGCAGTGACTCAGGCAGCTGAAATGTTGGTTGTTTGGATGTAGATTAAAAAGAAAAGCAAAGAATGACTTCCTAGTGCCTCGCACGGCAGGTCTGTGCAGAAAAGCCAGGTTTTTAAGTAGAGTTCACTTTACTCCCATCTCTCACACTTATTTTGCACTTGTTTCTGGTCACTCATTGGACGCTTTCAGCTTCAGGTGCAAGATTGACAAAATCACAAGGGAGTGCTCAGAAGTCACATGGCAGAGGGCTTGGTCCAATAGAGAGCTAGCCATTCTCTGTCCATCTTTGGCTCCCTCTTCTCTCTGCCTCACCTTGGGCTAAGGGCCTGTGGCTGGGTGACTTGGTTAATCAGCAGCATCAGGCAGTTTTGGTCACCATGTGGTGCTGCACGGCGCGGTACCGACACCCATGTGACCACGCCATTATGGCGATGTCACCTTGACATGAAAAACTTTAGACTTTTGTCCAGAATGGTGATTTAATATCTTGCATGTCCTGCGTGTTTGTGGATAGGTGGTGGTTGACACAGCTCATTTTGACAACAAGGAGGTCTGCGCTCCCCACATTACCCTCGAAGAGGCCAGAATTGTGGTGCAGGTCCCTTCAACATGGTAAAAAGAAAAACAGTTATGGGTTTACAGCAGTATGGGGACCTTAATGTGATGGTTCTGAATGTGTACTCTGCAGGTGCCTGAAGGAGGATCCAGCCACAATGTCCCTCCTTCAGCGCAGCCTGGACCCAGAGAAGACCCTGGGCCTGGTGGATGTGTTGTACACCGCCATTTTTGACCTCAGCCGGTGGAGGGAACGCAGGTCGCAATAAAGATGGGTAAAATGGGGGGGGGGGGGCAGCAGAGATTGCATTATGGTTGGACCTTATCTGAGTAAAGCTGGCAGAGTGGTTTGTGATGATTTGCGTGGTGCCACAGCGTAGCACCCAGGCTTAACTCTCACTCCTCTGGCCTCTGAAAGGGAGCAGGGCCTGCCCACCATTCAGATGCAGCTACAGAGGGAGAGCACAGAGGGTGGGGAGCTGGCACAGCTGCCCTCTGGAAATGGGCCCAAGTCCTCCGGGGGGCTGCCCCGGACCCTCTCCAGGCTCACCTCCAAGCTCACCAAGAAGAGTTCGTCCTCCGGGGCCCAGGGGGGCAGCTGCTCCCTCCACGGCACCCCGTCCCATAGCGGTTTCACCGGCGCTGGCGCTGAGGACAAGGCCAAACCTCTGGGTGCCAATGACAGCAGACTGCAGGCCACCCCCGCACCGGGGAGTCTACCATGCAGCCCGGAGCCCGGCTCCCCTTGCGGCCCCTCCAATGGTCACGAGTCCCACAACAAGGGCATGAACCTGCCCACGGACCAGGAGATGCAGGACGTCATCGACTTCCTCTCAGGGTTCAACATGAGCAAGTCCCAGCACGCCTCCCCGCTGGCGAAGAGGAGGAACTCTGCTGCGTCGGGCAGCGCCGCCGAGCTGAAGCCCCCCTCTGGGGCCACCCCCCCTACCTCGGTGGGGTCTCATGGCAGCACGCAGCCCCTGGGCCAAAGGGCACCTCAGCCGACCTCCCAGCAGGCCGTGCAGTATTACCAGCATCTCCTTCAGCCCATTGGTCAGCAGCCCCAGCTGTCTTCACAACAGCAGCAGCAGCAGCAGCAGAGAGGCTCAAGCAAGTGGCTGAGCAGCTCCACCCAGCACCCGGCGCAAAGCCCCCCGACGGGCATCTCCCCCATCGGCCACCAGGGTCAGTGGGGAGGGCCCGGCCTTCCCAACCTCAGCTCGGACCTGTACAGCCTAGGCCTGGTCAGCAGCTACATGGATGGCGTCATATCAGAGATGCTGGGCCAGAAACCCCAGAGCCCCCGTAACAACACGTGGCCCAATCTGGAACAGAGTGACGTGGGCTTCGGCGCTCTTGGGGACGCCCTGCCATTCGACCCGGCGGGTGAGTGCACTGTCGTGGTCTCCGAGACCCTGTGTCCTTCCCAGGGATTTATCAGACCACAGGTGACACTGCAGGGATGTTATTAAAAAAGAAATGAGTCACTTAAGGGAGGAAGTGTAGTCAAAAAAAGCACCAAGCGAGTATTAGGGGCTGAATGGTGGTGCAGTGGTTGTCTTTTCACCTCTAGGACGAAGATGCTTGAATCTCTGCATTGGGTCTATGTGTGTGGAGTTTGCATGTTGTCCACATGTCATTGGGGGTGGGGGTTTCTTCTGGCTCCTCTGGTTTCCCCCTATGGTCCAAAAAACATGCTCAGGTGAACTGGAAATCCCAGGGGTACGAATGGTGTGTGCCCTGTGATGGGTTAGTGCCCAGAGATTCGCGTGGGACTTTCATGGTCGTCAGGCTGCACAGCAGCTCAGCGTGTAGCGAGGGCTGTCGTCTGGCCATAGAGGCTCTCGTCTACCCAGTGGGTAACACATCCGCTGCCTTAAACTTGCTGTGTTCCGTAAGAATCACAAGAATGAGGAAGGGGAACAGCTGCAGTCGCAGAAGTGTCTGCTGAGATGTCAGCCAGCGATTGTGACTAGCGCAGCACAACGTGCAATTACCAAGTGCTGCTTTAATTGGGCCACAGGTTTCAAGGTAGCCCCCTAATTGCTGTGTAGGGCCCTATTTCAGCTATTTTGTAGTGGTGCCCTAAATATTCCACTTCATACCACTAAAGGCATATATACCCACTTACTGGGAAAGTCTACTGGAATCCCATAATGCAGTGGTTTGTGTCTGGCAAGATGATGGTCAAACTATTTCATATATTTGTGCAGCTTTGGCTGTGCATTTAGAATTCAACAGATTAAATTGAACAGCTTGAGACCGGCGTGGCTTGTGGCTCAGTGTGTCGCACCGTTTGTTCAAGGGCTGGTGGTTTGAATCACACCCCCTCAGTCTGTGTGGAGTCTGCATGGCCACTCTGGTGTCCTGCAGCCAGAGAGATGCAGTTTGGTGAATTTGTGTTTGAGTGTGCTCTCATGTGGCCTATGAGAGAACGACAGCCCTATCTTGTGCCTCATGGTGCCTGGAATAGACTACACACATCCCCACCCCCCCAACCACGACCAAGATACGCGGTTCGAGAGTAGATGGATTGACTCATCAGCATGTGAGCACTGGTAGTTATGCTCACTTTATACCAAAGGAATTAAACACCTGTAGATGTTGTAAAACAATTGAATTTGCTGAGATGTATGATTGCTGTAAGAATTATCCAAATATATCTCCAAATTGATTTTCTAATGTTATACACACAGCTGTTCAAAGTCACATTTTCATTGTTCAAAAACAGTTTGTATGACCAATGAAAATGCTGAGATTGCCTGACCCATTGACCTGGACCGGCGAAACTGTTCGTGTATAGATAGTCAACTTTTGCAGACGCATTCCAGGTGGCTACATCTGGAAGCTGGTTGAATGAATGCTGAGAGTCCTTGATGCTGTCATCGTAGCAAAAGGAGGCTGTTTTGATAGGTTTGAGATGTTGAACACTTCCCTTGGTTGTTGCGATATGTGATATGCATTACTTCATTGCCTTAAGGCCTATAAATTTACTATAAGGTGAATGACAGCTTAAATACAGACAAATGCATTAAAAGCAGGTGTTTCCAGGCCTTTGCATGGTACAGTATGATGTGAGCCAAAGTAAACGCAGCTAAAAAAGCAGTTCTGTCTTTTATTTGATGTCCCCCGATATTAAGGCTCTGCTGCTGGGCATATGGTGCATAGTTATGTAGGGGATGAATTGGGGAGTATCGCGCAGAGAGCTCCCCACTGAGGGCTGGGTTCTGTCTTTCAAATGAAGCAGTGCTGTGGCTGTGTGTGAGTGTACTAGTGGCTCCATTTCCCGCTAGCCATTTTACTGCGCGTGACAGGCAGCCCTCATTTGTGCCAAAATATGTGTAACATAGAGCAGTGCTTCTCAAAGCAGTCCTAGGGATGCTCAGACACTCCACATTTTTGCTCCCACCCAGGTCCCAGCCAATCACAAATGCTGAATATCTGGTACGGTCTGAGTCTGGTTTTTCATTACCACTGTCACCTCTGGCTTGCTCACCGGGGGCTTTGGGCAGGGGTAATGTAAAATGCTTTGAGAAAATGTAGTGTTGTGAAAATGTAGAGTTGTGAAAATGTGCTAAAATAAAATTGATACAGATGTGATTGTTGAGCTGGGAGGGAGCAAAAATGTGGACTGTCTGGGGGTACCCAAGGACTGGTTTGAGAAAAGCTGACCTAGACAAATGAGCTGCAGGGGGCACCGGCATGAGAAGCCCAGCCTGATAGTGTGCTCTCCCTATCCCCACACAGTTGGCTCCGACCCAGAGTTTGCCCGCTACGTGGCAGGGGTGAACCAGGCCATACAGCAGAAACGGCAAGCCCAGCACATCCGTCGCCCGGGCAACGCCCACGGCAACTGGCCAGGCTCCGACGAGGCCCACGGCGGCTGGGCCCCTGCAGAATACTACACTGAACGGTGAGCTCACGCTTACACTGGCACCCGCCCCACAGCAGGTGGTGCTGCGTGAAGCTAATCTGCGTGCTTATTTTTGGTAAATATATGGTACCGTCTGTGTGGAACGAGCAGATTTGTTCTGGTTCATGTTCAGCTGTGCCTCTGAGAATGGCTTATTCAGAGCTGCTGTCTGAATAGGGAAGCTATGAACAGCGGCTGGACAGCCAATCAGGGAGACTCAGCCAGCTCGAGCGACGAGACGTCCTCCGCCAATGGGGACAGCCTGTTCTCCATGTTTTCGGGGCCTGACCTCGTAGCGGCGGTCAAGCAGAGAAGGTAGAGTGGAGGGAGTTACTCTTCCCAGCGCAGCGTCCCGCTGTGATTCCGCCGTTTCCCTTTTGGCTTGTTTATGCAGGTGACTCTGAGGGCCTAGATGAGCTGACTGTAGTCCAGATAAGGTGACAGAATGTCAGAGCTGTTTGCGCTGTGCAGTGATTTCTCCCCCCATCCCTGTCTATAGAAAACACAGCTGCGGGGAGCAGGAAGCGTGCACACCCTCTCCAGCCCTGCACCACCCGGCCGAGGACGGCAGTCAGGTGAGAGGGAGCACAGCGTTTCGTCCATAGGGGTGTCCGCATCAGTGTTGCCCCTCTCACCGTGTCCCCCCCCTCCTTTCCATCACTCTGCAGGACAGCAAGATGAAGACGTGGCCACCTAAAGCCCCCTGGCAGCACGCTTCGCATCACACCAACACCCTGCCCAGCACGCGCCCCTCCCTATACCCCATGCCCGGACCCTCTAGCCAGTGGGCCGACTCCATGCAGGTGCTGCAGTCCACTGTGTGGTCGGCACCCAGCGGCTGCTCCCCCTCCTCCGGCTTCCCTCATGGCCGCCAGCAGGCCCAGCAGCCGCAGCCGACGCAGTCCGTCATGCAGCAGCCGCAGCAGGCTCCCCAGCACAAACCGCCCAGCAAATCATTTAAGCCCTTTTCCCAGAAACAGGAGCACAGGCCCTCGTACCTGCACCAGTACTGAGCCCAGGCTGGCCAAGGCGGGGGCGGGCGGGGTGGGGGGGGGGGGGAGGCGGTGCGGGGCCCGGGCGAAATACCCACAGAATGTAACGCCAGGCCAGGAACCCAGATGTGCTGCTTCGAGATTCAGCAGCTCCACATGTGCTGCGATGGTGCCTGTGATATGACAGACGGGAGCTGTATGCATAAGCCTGTCAGATAATAGCTCTGCGATACTGTGCCATGAGCATCCATTTGCTGTGCCCCCCCCATCCTCGAATGTAACGCTACCGGCTTGAGCCACAGGTGTGACAGCAGCTTAGTTCCATGGCCGTCCCTAGCTTTCGATTCGCCTCCATGCTTCGTTGGCCCTGCACTGCGATGTGATGCGTGACAGTTAGGCTGTTACTGCCGCGTGAGGTGAGCCAGACTGCAGCACATTTATGCTCTTCGATAGCTTGTAAATTATTCAGACCCAAGTATATAATTGACTTGCATTTGTATTACAGGAAAGGCTTTGAGCAGGCTCAGCAAAAATATAACCATTCGCTGCAGTTTGTGTAAATTGCAGAGGTGTCCATTGAAAGAGATGCACTACCTTTTTTTCCAACTAACACTGAGTTAAGACACAACGAGCAGTAACTATGTGCCATGTTAGTGTTTATACGTTTACAGCCTGAACGTCTTTCTGAAGGTGATTGGTTTTGCAGTTGGAGGCAGAGTTGATAATGATGAAGATGATGCTCACAGTGAAGAAAATATGGGAAATTAGTATACAATAGTTCATCATTTTGTTATTTTCAGATTGACAGCTTGTTTTTAAATGGCAATTCTATTTGAAGAAAATAAATCATATTTTCATTTAAATACAATATTTTCTTGTACAAAAGTATGACAGTATTAATCTTATTTTTGTATTTTCTTAAATGTTGTACGATTTATATGTGCTTCAGAAATCCCCCACATAAAAAGCACATTTTCTTAATGATATATAAACGTGACCCAATGTTATTCCATTATATACACTAAAAATATTATCACAAAGAAGTGTCTGTTTTGCCCTTCTCTCTTCTGTTTGTGTGGCAGTGGGTGGTATTAAATGCCTTGAATGTTTTTGCAGATGCCCATATTGCCTGTATTTGGTGTCATTTTTTCTGACAACTACCATGCGTATGTTTATATAGGTTTCAGTGGTGAATGTTTGCATTCACGTATGTGAAGTATGCGCATGTATAATTTTTTTTGTGATATAATTCATAAACGGCCTTTAACTATAGGCATTTGTTAAACATAATGCATCTACCAGAAAGGAAGATGTTAAATAGAAAATAGACTCCTTGCTTTGCTGATTCTTGCCTCGTTATGGAAGTTAATCGTTTGAAAAAAAATTTTGACCCATTTTGGTGTTCAGTAATATTGGGCTTCTGTGGTAACCTATCCTCGTAAAATACGCACAGGTGACTTTGAGCTCATGCATTTTGTTTCAGAAATCCCAGAATGTCGTCTTTGCTAAATAATCCAATCGGTTAAATGTAAAAAATTTTCCGGGAAGGGGGATGTCCAGCTGAAATGATCCAAGGCAAGATGGTTTTCATGATTAGGGTGTGGCCTTAGCCAAGCTCAGAGTGCTCTCCAGTCATGCTCGTGACACTAGGTGCTGTGAACATCACCTGGTCAGCTTCATCCTCTCACACTTCTTAGCTGTTGCCCATGGTTTTTCTTTTGTTTGATTTTTTTTTTCCTGGTCAAGTGCCGATTGTTTGTGATACGGCTCAGGCTTCCATGCGCTAGACGCACCAGTTTGTGCTAAGTTTTAGAGACTAAACCTGTACTTTTTTGTATTTTACCTTTGGAAAGTGTTTAAGTTTAAAGAAAATCTGCTTTATTACAGATTTAACATTTAACAATAAAATGGCTTTGGAAATTTCTCTAATATGCTCCTACCACTTTTATGCTTGTGGCCGTTTTCATGATGTAGTGGCGCAGACATCCTGGGAACAGACCATACTGACACTGATTGTGAATTGCAACTACGCCCCCTGCAGTTGAGAAGTGTAAACGTCTCCTTGAGCCCATTTACCACAGTGCAGGTGGAGTTAATTACGTTTCATCATGGTCTCTGTGCAACCTGCGCATCTTAAGAACAAATTTGGCCCAAGAAGACCTGATGCTGCTTCATGTGTAACACTTACATGTGCAGTTCATACGTTTTGGAAATGGTATTCAGTTTTAAATTTATGAGACCCGGTCCAGAGCTGGGTGCTTTGGAAGTGTTCAGCTAGTGTGTTTACTCCTGATTTTATGAGCAGGGATCATGATTTTGATTGATGCCCACATAATTCTTTCTCAGTAGAAGCCTTAGTCCTCATGCAAGATAATTAAGGCCAATGACAAATCTCTTCTCTTGCAGAAAGTCACCTGACAGGATAAATTCTAGACTTAACCCTATCAAGGTTTTCTGCTTTTTATCATGAATTGTTGCCCCCCCACTTAAATACAAACCCCCTCCTCCAACATCACACCCTTCTAAATGTTTTAGCTGTGGGTAGCTATTCTTGTTAGCTATGGAATGAATGCCATTACTAAAAATAAACACCCATGTTTTTCCAGACCCGTGTCGTAAGTAGTTGTACAGCTCATTCTGTAACTGCCAAGTCAAGCACAAGCGTACACCCCCGAGTGCAAAGGTAAAGAAGGAAGGGGGAAAGAAAACCGGATATTTAACAACTTTTTATTCTTTTTTTTTTTTTTTGAGTAAAAACCCCAGTCCGCTGAGGCACACTGGAAGTACACCATGCTGTTAAATTGCTTGAGTTGTGGAACAGCTTCTGCTCCATTATTCCAGAGGTTAGGAGTAACTGACCTTTCAACCATCACAGGACAATGCATGGGAACTATGTACAGATCTCAGGTTCAGCATGGGACAATTCAGCAACTTACAATTATTGCAAAACAATCCAGCGTCTGCCTCGTTTCCCCAAGTTCTTCAGGGTCATGGTTTTGTGGCTTTTTCCATTAGCTGCCCTATACCTTCACCCACAGGTCCACCCTATTGTAGTGCTTTAAGAAAAACTTGGATCTGTCAATTAATTCCAACTTCAGTATTTTATATAAGCCACTGGCCACAATAATGAACCACTCCTTGATTCCCCACTGAAACTATTTGAAAATACCTCGCTTTCACCATCTTTGGATCCCTTTAATACACCACACCTTGAAGCTCTGTTTACGGGTCTACAGCACTTAACAGGTTGCAAAAAAAGTAGTAATATTGGGCAAGTGAATCCTTTATAAATTGTAAAATGAAAAACTGAAGATATTTAACTCAATATTATGGAAAATACACAAGACTGAACAAGATCACAAGACATCAACCAATGCTTCTTCTGCCAAAATGTTCAACTTCTAATGCAGGCAGCCAAATGACGTTGATAAAAGATTCATCCAGTCTTATATTGGATGCCAGGCACCTATGCAAAATGTGATCACCTGTACTCACTAAACACCTGTCATATGGGGAATCAAACCCAAAAACATACCTCTAATATCAAACATTACAATGGAAAGCTTTACATGTTGAAAGCGAGGTTTAACTATAGCTCAAGACTCATCCACACAGGATGTCAGTCAGCTCAGAAAAGCAAATCATGTCATCTCAGGATGGAAGTTAGGCCCTTTCCTGAAAGGTTCAGTCAGAACATTAAAGAACAGCTGAACAATGCTACTCAATAACTGGGTAACAGCTGGGCAACATGTCCAATTAGTGTTTACATTCAATTTAGAAAAAAGTCTGCTATTAAAAGCATGAACCAGCTTCAACATGTAGTATCTGTGATAGTCAATATACAGAACATTTGTTCATAACACTTATTAAAAAGGCCTCTATCCTTAAGGTGGCCAATTTTGATATTGCTGTTTTGGCAGAACTGAAATGATCTCACAGGGAAGCATTTGAGCTTTTTCTGGCCTCACCAGCCTGTGTGGATGGATCTTGAGGAAAATCAGCAGTTTACCAATATTAACATATTGCAAGCCAAAGTAAAGGGGGACAATGCAGAAATCTCCACCGGCAGCTCGATGATAGTCTCGCAGCAGGAAGTGTACTGTTCACTGTGCACACCACGTCCAAATAATTTACCCAGGGATAGTGAAGCCAGATTTCAGGTATGAAAGGGCAGTAAACTCTAGAAGTGGCTGGTAGATTTAACAACAGTCTATCATGTCAGTGGAATAAGAAAACAAAGACCTGCAACTGTGACTCCAATGGCTATATACAGGAATTTGGTGCTCCTAAGGTTACATTATAGGATATATCCAAAAAAAAAAAAAGAAGCTATTTCAGTGATCAGTACTCTCACAGCATCGGCGGGTCTCTGCATACAGGACATTATCAAATACGATTTAGTAAGAAAAGCTCATTGATGCAAAAATACTGAAGTCCCACTGAAGTATGGTATTTATACACAAGTTCTCATCCATCATTATTCCAAATAAAGCAAAACATTTTCAAAGATAGCATTTTTAGAAATGTGAAAGAAACTGCATTTACACTCTGAAGTTACGCAGTCTACTCCAGTGCTGGTGACAGATATGCAGCAAACGCATTTCTTCATTCTTCTTGTCAAAGGAAAAACCGACCATTGAAGAGCTACATTTCATTTTGTGTTCGTCTCCCAGGATCACTATGCAGCCACTTTATTGTCCTTCTAGGGGGAGGAAAACACGCAGATTAACGGCACGTAGGATAACAGCACTACAGACCGATGTCAGCTTAAGGGTCGCGAACACATACCCTGTACTCGAAATCCGAGAATTCCCTGCCGCCACGGCCGCCTCTGAAGCTGCCACGAAATCCAGTAGCGCCTCCGCCGCGCGAAGGCCCAAAGGACCCTCTGCTGGCGGAACGGCCCCGGCCCCCCCGGAACCCACCGCCCCCCCGGCCTCTGTAGCCCCCACGGCCGCGATTCTGCCTCAGTGGGATGCCAAAGGTCTCGGCATTCATCCTGCGCTCTTCCGCCCAGGTCTGCCTCCGCTCCCTGACGACGCAGGAATACATGGGTTACCTCGGGGTGCCCCCTGCTGGCGCCCCGCAGACACGGCACTGCCCTGAGGGAGCGCCCACACCTTCAGCCAGCATCAACAGCCTGAACTTGTCATCACGAAACAAGAAGTGTAGAAATACTAACCTCTGAAAGCCTGACACTCCAGATTTTTCAGATGCTTTCCTACAGAGAATAGATTAAAAGACAATTTCGATATATTTACCAATTGCTGTGAAGCTACATGCATCGTGTCAAACACAGACCCTACAGGTTATTCCATGCACATTAAGCAAGCTCCTTCCGCTCATATCCCACGCACCTGGAGTCGTCACAGGAGATGTTGTCGAAGAAGGATTTGGATTTGTCATAGTAGCAGTTAGGGCCCAGAGGGTCCTCCTCTTCAGCATTGCCTTCGCTGTTCTGTGTCTCCACCCCCGAGTCACCCTTATCCTCTCCATTCACTGCCTTCTCTGCCTTCTCATCTGCACGGGGGAAACAGTGCCCAGTTGGTTAACATGCAAAATGCATGCAGTAAGTGTTCAGGCACACACTCCTGTGGCACCCGCCTCCCCAGCAGTGCCATAATGGCATCCTTTAACAGCACATTATGTGATACTGCAACATTAAGTAATGACAAATGTAACAAATTACACTATGTCACTACATAATGAACTGTCACACGCCGCGTAACATCGCATTATGCAAAAACACTACATTATGATTAACAAAATCTTACAAATGTATAGACAATTGCAAAATTACCCTATTATCATTATCGTCATAATTTAATTTGTTACATTCTGTCAAGTAATTACACAACACGTTGTTACACATCCCTACATAGTTTTTGGGAATCACCTTTGAGTTTCAGTTTGCTCTGGAACTCTCGGTCAATCTCCTCCTTGTTGAACTGAGCATTGGCACTCTCAAAGTCAAAGTCCTTCTCGAACTTCATGGGTCCGTCCCGACGCACGGAAAAGCGCCCTCTGCCGCGGTGGCCCCCACCTCGTCCCCGGCGGGCAGAAGGAGGCCCAGCTGTGGATGCATATGGTTTGCTTAGTTGCTTACTAGTAACGAGAACTTAGAGCGCGTCGCTGCACATGCCAGGAAGGATCCATACCAGTCTGCCTCGTGGCAGCATCCCTGTTTTCACCGCGGCCGTGCTCCGAGTCTGCTCTGGATATCTTCTGACTGTCTGGGCCTGTGGAAATACTGTGCTTTACTGCACGCTCATAGCAACACTTATCACCAAGCAACATTTAAACTTAAAAATGATTTAAACTAAGAATACCCAACTCCTGTACAAAGACGCTAACTCTATGCCCATGTTACACATCTAGATAGAGGCTGCCAAGTGCCTGAAACAAGCCGTTAAGCACTGATCCAGATCTCACCTGGCAGGTCTGTGAAAGATTGGGAATGACTAGCAGCAGGGACTCTATCTAGAGTGGTCTCTGTGGCAGCAGTGTGCAGTGCTGACCAGGGCCAGCTGAAAGGCTCACCCCTCTTCTGCTCCTGGCTATCCGGGGGCTTCTGGTTGCCTATAGCCACTGGCCGAGCATGTGCTGGGCTCCTTCGTCCAACGGGCAAAGCGGGGGCTGCAGGGGCACCCGCCTGGACAGCCTGCTCCAGGGTGGGACTCTTCCTCAGAGGAGTGAGCTGGGGGCTGGAGCGACCTGCAGGACAGGTGAGCACCTTAAAGTACTGCTTCTCAAACCGGTCCTTCGGGTCCATCAGACAATCCACACTTTTGCAACAATGGACCATGTGGCAGGGAGGGAGTGAGAACGTTAACTATCTGAGGATCCCCAAAGACTGGATTGCGAAACACTGCCTTAAAGGGTCTGTGTGTCAAAACCAAACAGCACCTATAACTACACTGACAGCTACTTAACTGAGGCTTACAACGGAAGCATTTTGCAGGGCCTGAATATAATATTTCAGCAGTTCCGGTCAAAGAAAGAATTTGTCATCAAAAGAAAAGCATCACGCGCCCCGTCCCTCAGAACATCTGCCTCCCGCATGCAGAAAAGCATGTCCTCCTTGGGGCACCACGGGGCGACAAAAATAAGCACATGCGGGGTCCCGTTTCCCCCCACTGTTAGACAGTATGTGTCAGGCTCCTCATTTGAGTGTGATTACTTGCTGGACTATGGAATACAAGTGTACTTTCCATCACTGCCTGACTGTTAAAAAGAGGTTCTCCTGTGAGTGTGTGTCCTCTAGCAGCAAGGGGTTATGCTAAGTTAACACTGCGTAGGAGAGGAAGACATCAAACGAGCTGACGAGAGGGTACTGCTCAAGGACATGGGTGCAGGGGGACTAATACCGCTAGCAAAGGGGGACACTGAACTTCCTGTATGGGAAGGAACAATATATGTAAAGGATTGGCCATGGCGATGCGGCAGAGGGAATCAGACTTCCTTCGCATGCTTTGTCAACACATGGACAACACCTCTGCAATAGTGAAGGTTACTTATACATGGAATCTCTATCCCTTCAGGTTAAAGGATGCCGCACTTAATTTCCAAATTCATATTCATTCTGATGGGAAAAAATTAAGAACAGAGGGATTACAAAAGCGAAGTCTTTCTTTACATGGGATGGACCGGGTGTCATGCTACAAACACTGAATTTTTGAAAACTGGTTTCTTCTTCAGTTTGACAACCAATCGCAGCTGATCGTCCGACACCTATACCTCCAACACCCACCTATACCTCCAACACCCACCTATACCTCCAACACCCACCTATACCGACAGCTCCA
>JAODUD010000019.1:438929-450185 GCA_026784285.1 Stomatorhinus walkeri | reverse complement strand
CTGGGCCGGGGGTGGGCAGGGAGCAGGCATGAAACATCAAAGGCGGATTGAAATGTGTCTCCCACCCCCGCGGGTGTCCGTAACCCCCCTCCCGTCTCCCCCACCCTTGTTAATGAGCAATTTTGACCTCTGGTTTGTAAGTTAAACTTATAATCTTGCTTAATGAAGTGCATTCCCTGCTTGTGTCGCCTGCCTCTGATGAGTGGGGGTCTTCCCGTCTTTCTGCCCCCCCCCCCGGCTCAATGGTCAAGTCTTCAGCCATGTAAACAGCCGCACCAGATAGGGTCGTCATGTGGAGGGAGGGAGGCAACTTCTGCCTGGGTGGGTCGGCCTTTGGTTTAAGCTGAGGAGCCCCCCCCAGACACTCCCATTATTATCATTAGCATAGGCTATCGTGTAGGGCAGGGCTGAGCAGTCTTATCTTCAAAGGGCCAATGTGCAGGTTTTTGCTGTAACTCCCTAAGTAGATTACTAATTAAAGGACTGATTGGCTGAAGAGTCCTCACACACCTGGGTTTGCAGAGCTGACCTACAGGTTATCCCAAAAACCTGCAAACACACCAGCCCTTTGTGCATGTGATGCCCACTCACTATTTCGCAGTAGGTGACATGTAGAACTTTCCAGGATCATTTAATTTCCTACAGTAAATGTTGTTCAAACCAACAGCTTTTACCCTTAGCCTAAATAAATGCCGATACTCAAAGTACTACATTTTCAAGTGTTGGTGATATTTTTCCAGGGTGCCATGATTTGATTCTGACAGTACAGTGGGTACACCCTTCTTACTTCTGCAGTAGAGTTCCAGCACCATAACCCTAAATGAATTTACCCACAGTACTCACTAGTAAATAGAGCAATAATATTATCGGATAAAACTGTATGTAATAAAATCATCCTTTATTTTGCTGAAATGCAGAGATGAAGTCGATCGTACTGATCATTTTCTCTCTGACCTGAGCTTAAGCAGGTCTGCTCAGCTCTTGGCCTGGCCTAACCTTGCATCTACCTGCTTCATCCCAACATGCTCCTCCAGTGGTGGAGCCAGGTCGGGTGGGGAGGTGTGAGCGGGGCCTGAGATGGAGTGATCGCACACTCAGAATACAAACCCTGCTGCTGCCACCATGGGAGCTTAAAGAGTGTGGGGTACATTAGCGTGGAGAGCAGCGTATCTCAGGAACAGGTGGAAGGACTGGAGATGAGGAGCGTATCATGGGGACATCTGGCAGGTGGCTGTGTGAACCGGAGATGAGGAGCATATCTCAGGAACAGGTGGCTGTGTGGACTGGAGATGAGGAACGTATCTCGGGGACATCTGGCAGGTGGCTGTGTGAGCCGGAGATGAGGAGCGTATCTCGGGGACATCTGGCAGGTGGCTGTGTGAGCCGGAGATGAGGAGCGTATCTCGGGGACATCTGGCAGGTGGCTGTGTGAGCCGGAGATGAGGAGCACTCATGCTAGGGCTGCTTAGGGTGGTGCGGCTGAGGGAAGCAGCCTGACATTTATGAGAGCCAGAGCAATGTCGGGGTCAGGGACTCTTCCATTTGGACTTCTGTTAAACAGCCTGGTCTGAAGACCCTGAAATCACCCTCGATGGAAGGCGGATGGAAGATGCTGTGTCATAACCTCTCCCCTCCAGTTCCTCCGCAGGGTTCTGCACCACCAGAGCAGCCCACCTGGTTCTGGGGGCCAGGAAGGCAGCTTCTGAAAGTCCCGTGCCGATAAGGATGGGCCAAGGGGCCGTGGCTTGACGAATGGTCTGTTGGGATGGTTTTTGGGGGGTTTTCCTTGACTGGTTATTGTCACGGGGACCACAAGGGCTGCTGCCATGAGGAGAGGTGATGGTGAAGGATGGCGGGGTTAGGAGCTGTCATCATTGATCAAAAGCAAGAGGCAAAGTGGGACGGAGACCCCTTTGAATAAAAAGCAGCCATCGGCTGAAACTTGTACACTGCGAGCCCACAAAGTCGCCTTCCTTCATCGCTCTGCCACACGACTGATCCCTGAACAGATTTTCAGGCTAATGAGAGCCAGCTGCATTTCATCGGCGGCTGATCATTCACTGTGGCAACACAAGCGCTCACCTAATCCTGCCCTAGGCAATTCCTCTGCCTTTGCATACAGTGCCAGTCAAAAGTCTGGACACACCTACCCATAGAAAGGTTTATTTGGACTATTCTTTACATTTTAGAATAATTCATCAGAACTATAACATATGGAATGAGGTACCGACCAAAAAAACTATTAAAAAAATTTAATTGTTGGGGGGAGGGGGGCAGCTCTGTAAGTTGGAACTCGGTAGGTTGCTGATTCAACTCCCGTGGTCAGCAGGGTGATCCCACCGTTGGGCCCTTTAACCCCATTTGCTCCAACGACTGGCTGGCCCTGCTTTCTCCTCTATACCAGTTTCATGAGGTGGCCTTCCAGCTCTCCTGAAGGTCCCACGTATAAGCTGAGCCCTCATTGGCTGCTTTTCCTTCACCCTCTTGTTAAACTCCACCAAATCCATCTCTACTGGGTTTAGGTCAGGTGGCCAGGTCATATGATGTGGTCATGCCTTTGAAGGCAGCTTGGTGTGTCCAAACTTTTGACTGACACTGCATATCTTATACATTTGGGTGAGATTTCAAGGACAAGCCCTTTGTGCCATTGTCCTAAATTTCCCATCTATTATAGAGAATTGCTTAATTTTTACATGATCTTTATGGACGTAGGATGTAGCAGTCAACAGTGACTGGGTGTTTATGAACGTTAATGCATAGCCTGCCACTGATTTTATAGCCTTTGTCAAAAGCGATATTTCCTAAGGAAGGCTGCGCTTGTCATTTTAACAAGAAAAGTCGAGATAGCTAAAGGATTCTTCGAACCTTTATAGCATGAACGTCATGTATTACAGCTGACAGTGGCTCTCAGACACATGAGGTTTGCTTAGGCGGGAACATTACACTGGGTCATGCCTAGGTGCTCTTAACGTCCTGTGACCTGTTACCCTCCCTGGAACTGGAAAAGTCACACAGCAGTTGGAACAGAAGAGAGCGTCTTCTCTGAAAATGCCTGACAGCTTGTCTTGCTTTCTCGCAGGCCTGGAAATTCAGTGAAATAAAAACAATCGATTGCAGCAAAAATTATTATTTAGCAACAAAATGTAGATGATTCAAAGAGTAAACATTTAAAAAACATCATATGCATGATTTTTTTTATGATACTGCTATGAGAGCAGCATCCACGCATGTGCATGACTGACCACTTCATTTTAACAATTGAAATTAGATTAAAAGATTCATGTTAGCTAAATGTAACCCCTGCTTGACTTGAAAATGTTCCTCCCCCTCTGCAGTTCCTTTTAGTTTGTACTGTAATAATGGTTGAATATACATTTTCACAACAAAGTTGGGCCCCGGGCACTTAAAAGATACCCATCGTAAAGAAATTAATTACCTCCCTTGTTAATCTTGATATAATTAAGTTTCGGAAGAACAAAATTAGTTGCAGTTTTGCTCACATCGGGGGGAGCGGAGGGGCTGTGATTTGAGGCTGTACCCTAGTCGGGTGGCCTGGGGGGGAATCCAAGACTTGGGAGCCCAGGGGTACTGGGGGAGGGGGGGTACTCAACTGGGTCCAGGCCATCGCTCGGATATGGTGCTGCTGCATTGCCCTGGGCCATAGTTAGCAAATGTTGCATGGCTGTTTAGCCCCTTCCTGCATCATTACGGCTGCTATCTGGATGCTGAGAACATGCTTTTTACTGAGATCAGCTAGAACCACTTTCGTTAGCGCTAGCCTCACGCTCCCGGGACGTGTGCCCTTGTCAAGGTCAACACAGCTGAGCCCGCCCACTCCCGCATGATTCGAACCTGGGATATTTTGCGGCCCAGCTTTGTAAGCCACCTTTATCATACAGCTTTTGCTTGAGAGATTTGAAATGTCAGAGATGGATGATAGCTCTGGAGGACATGGTCTCCAGGCCCCGCAGGTCTAAGGGACATCCATGCTCACAGCGTGCATCTGTGACGCGGTGTCCGCGTCTCTCCCGGTGTTCCAGCCGCACCTTGCTCCTTTCCGGGTGGACTCGCGTAGTTGCGTGTCGAGTGGCACATGGTGGATCTTTCAGCACCCTGTTTGGTAAAGGCCTGTTTCCCTTCAGGTTTCAGATTGTGAGCTCAGCACAACATTGCCGTAAAGAAGCACGGGGGGGGGCGCGTCTGGAGGGATTTGTCATGCTAGACAGGGGTGGGGTGGGATGCGGAGAGGGCAAGTAGAAGGTGATGGAGGTATGAGGTTTATGACAAGACTGGCCGAGCTGGTGCGCGCTGCAAATAAACGGTGGCGGCTATAACGTGATTTTATGGTTCTGCTGGAATTGATGGTGTGTTCGTTTAAATGTAATCGTGTCCAGTTTAATCATTTTGGTTCTAAAGTTCTAATGTTCCGGTGGTGCTCACAGGAACAACAGCCCCGATATTCCGCGGCCGATCGTGGTCCGATTGGGATGGAGGACACTGCTCTCCGTAGATAGATTAGGGCTCATGTCGAGGCCCCACTGAGTTTCGACATGCCACCCTGACTATGAAAGACACAGAGAGTTTTGCCATGAAGAATGAATCACTCACTCTGTTGTGATTTTGGGAGAAAAGGTGATGAAAGTAATGAGGCCTGATTGGAGAAGTTCTCAGTGCTGTTTTCCTGATAGGCCTGTAGCAGGGCTGTGCGGCCAAAATAGCTAAAGTGAGGTCGCTCCTAGCTGTAGTGTGGCTGTCCACTGACGTAGGTTAATTGGGTAATTGGCTGATATTTATTTCATAGCCTCTCCTCCTTGCTGCTTGGCTGCCCCCGCTGAGGTAGTGTGAAGCCAAGTCTGGCTGTATATCACACCCCCCACCCTGAGCCTCGACCTTTCTGCTGTGCCCCCCCCCCCTCCCCCCAAATTACGTTAAAGCTACAGGCACCTGCCGTAATGGCACCTCACACACGCCGTGCTCCCAGTGTCACTGTTTCTCTCTTCCTTATCTTCCTTCAAAAAAAAAAAAAAAAAACCGGAGAAGTGTACGGCTAAAATTAGCGACGCAAAAAAAAGGAGAGAAAAAAACCCAGGTTCCAGCGAATAAACAAGCCGGTTGCATTAGTGGAGACGGCTTATTGGCTTGCTTTGCTCTCCCCCTCCAATGGCAGCCCATTAAAAGCGGTAATGTCTGCCGGCAGCGGCGCCGGGGGGCGGGCAGGCGAAGGCCAAGGAAGGCATATTTCACATGCATCAGGCACTGGAATTAAATAGACCAATGTTCCCTAAAAAGACTGAAGTACATCTCTTTCTGATGTGCGTCTCAGGCAAGAAATTCATTGATCTCAGAATGTCCCTTGGCAATTATAAAATATTAAATCCAAGTCACACTTTTCGACTCAGCTTAATTTTTTTTTTCCACAGCTTTCCATTTGATCAATTTTAACAAGTTAGGAACGGCTTCTAATGGCGGAGAAAAAAGATTCCACTGTCTTGCCGGTCGCCTCTTGGAAACATCTTTTGTTGCGTTCTATCCCTTTCTCAAATAAATGGCGAGAGCAGCTTCCTCAGTCATATTTTTAAATGTGATTTTTCATATGTGCATTAAAAGCTTTTGGCGTTCATTTAGATCATGCGTTAAACATTGGCTCCGTAACCGGCTGGGCATCGGAAGAGGAAAGGAAATCGCAGGCTGGCCTTTTCTCGGGAAGACAGCCCGGGCGAGCGCAGATGCCACAGGCGGGGGGGCAGCCCCCGTGTCCTTGGAGACTATCACAGGGTCCGCGGCTAATTGCCCCAGCCATTACACTCAGCCCAGATTTTAGCAAACAGAATTTACCCAGCAGTTTGACAAGGTACACAGTTCATTAAGCCCCCTCCCGTCTTCCGTATTTTCCTAATTAAGACTCAGAATCAATCAGCGGCTCCTGTAACATAAGGCCGTTTTGCTGCGGTCCCGCTTCTCACCTTAAGGATTTAAGCTGCAGTATCCGCTTCCAAGCGCCTCTCCGTTTAACACACCGACTGCGGTGGGAATTAGACAGCCTGAGCTAATTAGCAAAGCACAATTAGATATGCCACTCAGGCACTGTTTTGGCAGATAATCTCAGGAGTTAAACCTATTCACATCTTAATATAATTAAATTAGTCTGACCCAAAGAACAGAGAACAGAAGCGTCTTGCAGCAGCATGGTTGTGTTTCTGTCAAACCCGCATACGCGGCTAATAGGAATGAGGAGAGGAAATAAGACAAAGAAAATTGATGATGTATTCTGGAATGAAATAAGTCAAATTAACCATATCTTTGTTCTCCGCCACTGTTTTCAGTCTTGCTGATGCCTTACTGATCCTGTTCCTGAAAACATTCTATTCATTTTTTACTTTAAGTTAGCAGATGCTTTTGCTCAAAGCGACTTAAAAATGGAATTCGGTGTCGACGGTCCCTGAAGCTTTTGGGGTTAAGGGTCTTGCTCAATCACCCAACAGTGAAATCATTCTTCCGACCACAGGATTCAAACCTGCAACCTTCCCATCACAAGCACAGCCCCCTAACCAACTGAGCCCCATGCCCCCACCCAATCATGTGTATCCAAAGGAGAGTACTGTTTTGAAAGCAGGGCTAGCCTGTTTCTAGAGCAGTTGGAATTATGGGCCTTGCTTACCACTCCACCTGCAAAAATGTCTCTGCCGACCCCTGGATTTAAACAGGCGACCTTCCGACAAGCACAGAGCGACAGCCCTGAATCGGCATGTGCCTGTTAGAATGGTGTGAGGAATCGAATAACTGTGGTGTAATTTTTTCACTTGTGTTATACCAAATCTTTGCACTCCTTGTCAGGTGCATACGTTAATTAGATTTTAACATGCAAAATGTAACTACTATTTTGCAGTTGTTTATAACTTTCAATTTAAATTGAGCACATTTATTTAAAACAAAGCCCAGCATTTCATCTGGAGATCGAATGTAGATGTATACATCTGCTTTGTGCACCTGCAGTTTGACGACGTCTGCCTTGACTCTGGCTCAAAGACAGCTTTTGTTTACACACACCCAGGAAACTCATTCTGTCTGGGGTGTTTTGGGGGCTCCATGGGAACAGGGTGGAAGGTAAATGGGCCACTTGTCAGGTGCCCCCCCACCCCCGCAGATGGCCGTTCCCCGGGATCCGTTACCCGCATGTCCATGTGGCTCTCCCCGCCCACCATCTCTCATGGAGAAAGGCGCCCTCTACAGGCTCTGTTAGGAAGTTGGCGTGCGTGCCAGTGGGCAAGCCTGCAGCTGGCGGCCCGCAGCTGAGGAAGGCGGCACCCTTCATTTACAAGGCAAACCATTATCATTGCAGGAAAGGGTGTGGATTTAAATTGAGTCAATATGTAGATAATGAATATATATACAAGGAGTCAGGTTCTTTTTTCCTGTTGTGGGAAGATAAAAAATCTTGCACAGGTACTGATGAGCCGTTGGGACCTTCTTTAAACAGTCTTCTCCGGAAGCTTTGGAGGTGATGTCGTGGAGGCAGTGGAGAGCAGTGGGAGCGACTGCTGTGTCCAGGGACCAATAGGAAAGCTGCCCGCTTGTGACATCACACCTGCTGCGCTCTCCCTGGCGTGTTGTGCGATGGCTGAATGTCTCCGTGTGCTTTCAGAGTATCATCCCCACGCCGGCCTTCTAGGGCGCCTTCACCCCCTGGGTTTGGATATCCGTCTGTCTGGCTCTCCATAGACGCGCGTCTCCTCTTTCTCCCTCCTGCTGGAGGAAGAGTTGTAGACACCTCCCTCAGCTGTCCCCGTGGCTTCGTGCCCCCCTGCCTGTGGCGTGCCTTCTTGAACATTCTAGTGTCACCCCCACACTGGGGCTTTTGTACTTTCCATCCGAAAGGGATGAGGAGCCTGAAAGGTGCCAAGCCCCCAGCAGAAGCCCCCCCGCAGCAGGTGGTAGATGAGAGACCTGCCCTTTCCAGGAATCACGCAGTGTTTTTCAGACGCTTGGTTTCCCTTTTTCTATTAAATATTAAGTCTGTTTTTGCCTTTTCTTCCAAAGTAACTTAATCAGTTTTTTTTCTTTTAATTTCAGATGTTTTGTTCTGCTCTCTCCCCTTGGATATCTCTGATTATCGCTTTGTCGGTTGGGCTGGAGCGAGATGCAGAGATGGCAGTGGGTGGTGAAGTCTGGGATCCTAATTTATGCAAGGTTACGGGGGGGTTTTTTCTTCTTTGAAATAAACGTCGGCATGCTGCTCTCTTTTTATTTTTTTTTTTAAACTGGTCCCCGCACCCGGTCTGGGCGGCACACTGCCGCCTTGCACGTGTAGCCGTGAGATGGCGCCGGATCCTCCGAGTGTGTGTGTGCCAGGCGGGGCGGTCTGTCAGTGCCAGTCGCCTGCAGGTGAGCACAGCCCCGGGTTGACGCCCAGTTTATGAATGCCTCATTGTGATCAGGAGAATGGGGTTTCCGTCGCAATCCCATGGAGGCGCTGTAGCGAGAGACGTGTTCCCACGTTTCCCGGGGCGCTCGCTCAGAGCGCGGAGGCTCGTCAGGCTCCGTGCACGCCAGGTCATTCTGGTCCGAGCCATTCCGTGGCCGTGACGTCAGAGATGCTGCCCTCTCGGGAGGCGAGGCGAGGCCACGCCACACGCTGCAAAACGCCAATCCGTAAGAAAGGCGCAGATTAACGAGTCAGTCAGCGGCCTCTCGGCGAACCTGGACTGAATAATGACAGCGCCTCCCGGTTTGAAGAGGAGGGCGCGAAAACCAACAGTGCCTCATTAGCTGAAACCGATGAAGGCGTAGGCTAAGACAGCAGGCTCGTTACCCATCTCCCACGTTAACTTTAATTGGATTCCATTTATTTATGATACGCCTTGAATATTTAATGCCGCAGAGATTCACAGCTCAAGAGGAGCAAGAGGCACCTGGCCCGATGCTGTAGTCCGATCACAGGGGGTGCGTCAGTGTTCTCGAGGTTCTGATCGTGTCCCTGACTCCGCACCCCTACTCCTGCTGCGCTCTGGTGGCAGTCAGTATGGGATTTGGATCTGACTTTTCCCGCTGTCTCTACTGCACATCAAGAGAACCGGTCCAACCTCCTCCTTAAAAATTATTACATTTTTTTATCCCGGAAGTGTTTCTCTGCGCCGGCAGAGAGAGGGACCTGGTCTCTTTTTATGCCTCTTGGCTGTGATTCCCCCCTCCCCCCCCCTTGCGAGGGGTCCTCTGGAGCCCAGCCGGGAGGGTCAACTTTCATCTCGGCTCTAACCCATGGACTTGGAGACCCAAGGCCACGCGGCTACGTCGACGCCGCCGCCACACTAATTAGAAAATTCCTAACCTGCAGCCAAATGTTTTAATTATGTGTTGTGTCAACCAGTTTGCAGATTTAATCAACGGTTAATATGCAGTTAACTGTGAAGTGACACTGTGCTCCGGCACAAGACCGGCGGAACCTCCGAGCTCCTCGTTCACATCTCTCCTCGTGTCGACCGGAGGTTTTTAAAAGGCTCCCTTTCCCGCGTCGGAGGTACAGGCTTGGGTCTGGGCCAGGCAGGGAGCACGGGAGGGGCACACGACTGACGCGACTTAGCGAGGCAGCAAAGGGTTAAACAGAAATGGAGCAGGGACGCTAGGGGCAGCGGCGCAGCACAACAGAGCGCTGTTCGTGCGAAGGCGAGTCGTTTCCCGAAACACTGCAGACACACGGCCTCAGGCGCCCTCAAACCTTTGGAGACCAAAATGGCTTGCAGGAGTTAGAAGTAATAAGGAGTTTTTTTTTATTTCTCCTCCTTTCTCCTTGACTGAAACCCCGTCGCCGTGGCAGCAGCGGCGGACTTTATGTTTTATGCCAGCGTGGGGATGCTGTATGGGCGACATGCGGTTGGCGCACGGTGACTGTTTTTTTGCCGTCGTCGTTTCCAAACGTGATGTCCCCCCCTCCCCTTTTCTCCGGGATAGGGACGGCCATGCTTGTTCTCTCCTCTCTGTGCGGACGGAGGTAGGAGCTATTTTTATTTTTCGCTTTTTTGGGTAAAACGAAAAGCTGGAGAGGAAAACAAGTGACCCTGCCCTTAAATAAAGCATTTTTTTAAACTCTAGCAAGGTTAAACAGGCTCCCTACTGCACAGCCTCACTACCGCTCCAGCGGTATCCTGCAGCTGCAGGGCAGCCGGGTGGATCTCTGTCAGTCTGAGCCTCGCGCGGACCTTCCCCAACAAGAAGCCTTTATACCGTCTCCACAGTCGTTAGCAAAGGACACTCCATTCTTGCATTGTTTTCCCTTTTATCCTCAGTCCTAATTGTATGGATTCTTACTGAAACAGCTTTTCAGAACCACACACATCTGAAAGCTGTTACCCTGATTCCCTGCGTGTATGGTAGGACTTGGGAAGCCTTCAAATGAGGCGCGTCAGGACTGTGATGTCACGAGGGTGGGAGTCATGTGTGTCGTATTGCTTCAGCCACAAAATTTTGCGTGTCTTCTGTCTCCCTGAGAATAAACGTGAACCAGTTCTGGTCTGTAGTAGGGAACAACAGCCCTACAGGGTTCTGTGCCCGGCCCGACCTGGGTGGGCCTTCTGTTCCGTGTGTTCTGTAGTGTTCCGTGTGTCCTGTAGTGTTCCGTGTGTCCTACGTAAAGATTGTTTCCATCTTCCAACCTGGTCCTGCTAATATTAACCTGGTCACCCCAGCGTCCAACTGGGCCCATGAATTTGTAGCTACCATTTGGACTGCTCCGACAGCAGTGTCGTCATGCCGACGGCTGGGTTGCTGTGCCGACAAGTGACAGACAAGAGTCCCACTGTGGTATCTGTCTCCCTGTTTTCTGGGAAGTTGAGAAGAACCAGGTTCAGTATTTACAGGCGCTGGGAAGGCTGGTACTAGTGTGATGTGACATCAGAGATCAGACTTAAAAGTTAAAGGGCGATTCTGATATGGAAAGATGGACAGAAAGAGAGGAGGGAAAGCTTTTCGTCGCGCTGCAACTGTGAACGAAACCAAAACATACATTATTCAGCTAACAGTAAATTTAGCCGCGTAGGAGCTAAACTGGGCTCTGATAAGATTTAGCAGTGTTTGGAAACGAATCTTTTAATGGTGGCAAATACAATGGAGGCAGCGACAGATGAGGCATGTTAAATAAGGGGAGGAGCAGCCTCCTGAGATGTAGCTATGCTCTGCCTCTCCTCTGGCAGCCTCCTGAGATGTAGCTATGCTCTGCCTCTCCTCTGGCAGCCTCCTGAGATGTAGCTATGCTCTGCCTCTCCT
>JAODUD010000019.1:407478-423116 GCA_026784285.1 Stomatorhinus walkeri | reverse complement strand
AATGATCAGGTGGGGGTGGGGGGGGGGGGGGGTGCTACGTGAATAACTGAAGAGTGAGTGAGTCACACTCCAAGGGTCAAAATGGAAACGCTGATCTTAATAATCTCCATGTCCAGAGGACTATGGCTGACCCCACTGGGACAGCGGAGCATCTGTCTGAGGCTTTCTGAGTAGACGCTGATTACAGAGATGTGGCCTGTAGCATGAACTTAATGCCATTCGGTGATCATTCTACCGAGGTGTCACGCTTTCAGACACTGAGCAGTGTATATGTATAGCACCTTTACACTGTCATACCAGTAATGGCAGCTTATCAAGTCCCTCTGCTTGTGGTGTCTTTGGAATTTATTGCAATAAACAGGTGAGGAACCGCATTAAGGCACCCGTGGGGGCCCCGATTGGGGGCCGTAGGTGACTGATTCTGAGAGACGGGGTTTCCCGAGTTCACTTCAAATGAGAGAAGAGCAAGACTGGGTTACGATGCCATGGATACAGTGACGGAAGGTAATAGGCGGTTTGTGGTCATTAAGCACCCAGCGTCCTGGTGTGGAATTTGGGTGCCTCAGAGTCACGTTCAACCAGTAGGGGAGGGTAGGTAGTATGACGGGCCGGGACAGAGCCGCAGACCTGGTCTCCCTCTCAGCTGGACTGCATCAGCTTTATGTCATTTTATTTTCACCTGAAACCACAAGATCCGAAGTCCTGCCAAGAGCACGAATGTGATGCACATGCAGGGTCAGACAGAAAGCATACGACCCTCTTCCTGCCCGACTGTGACCTTGCTTCTCAGCTCTCGATATTTTGATGCCTCAGTCCAGTCTGCACCGGTACAGAATCGTCCCCTCCTCTGGCCGCTGTGGGAAGGCACTCCTCCTACACCTGGGTGGTGGTGTCAGGCAGACAGCCGCGGTACGTCAGGGCTGAACAGGCTGATGGCGCGGAATGCTTTGTGAAACAGCTTCTTTCAAGTTCTGACAGTCACTCAGCACTCCAGCAGCTGCGGGCTCTCCAGCTGAGAAGCTGAGCTCCCCCCACGCAGCTCCGTACAGTGGGGTGCTGCTAATAAGGACATTTTAATGGATGCTTGCTTAGCACTTGTCAAAGTAGTTATTGTAATTAGGAGGCCGTCCATCTAGCAGGCAATTCCTCTACAGCCATTTGTGCATGGGGGTGGCGTGTTGCTTGGTGGGCTAAGCCGGTGTGCTTGCCATCAGCTGGTCCCTGGTTCGAGCCTGACTCTGAACAGGCACCCGTGCGTGGGTTCTGGAGCCAGATCATTACCCCCCAGCTCCCTGGGCCTGCGCGACGGCTGGCCCTGCACTATTGCAAGTTCAGGTAGGCAAAAAGAGAATTCCCCCACAGGGGTTAATGAAATTTCACTATTCTCATCCACTTCATCTATCAAAAAAGCATACACGTCACCTCAGCCACATCAAGCAGCCTGCTGGACACGTCGGTCTTGCTGTGCAGAGGAAGTTTGTGGATTTAATACAAGTGGAAATGCAGGGCCGTCAGCCATAGGGTCGGCTGGTGACTGGTTGCCGATATGATAGTTATGATCTAGACCAAGTTGCAAACTTAACATATAATACCTGTAAACATCTAATCCGCCAGCAAATGTAAGTTAGTAGAAGCTGACAGCAAGGTGCAGCTGGTATACTGAACACATGATGAGAAATAGTATATTACAGCTAAGAAACAGTTTTTCACCATATCCCTTCAATTCAGGTCTATCTAACAGACCTGACCTGATGGAAGACCGTTTATGTTCTGTAGTTCAATAGTATTATGTCACTTAAATCTACAATATCCAAAATACTACTCCTGTTGTTACAAATACAAAGTTTCATCTTCTAAAATTAAAATGTCATTGAAAACCCTTGTCTGCATTTATCTGCAGTTTCAAAAATAAATCTAGGGCTCTACATCTTGCCAACAATTAGTGAACAACTGTACCCATCTGGGTTATATTACATAAGACCTCTCTGCTGCCTTTAAATTAAAAACAAGAAAGACACACAGCGGCATTTTACCACTTACCTTGAAGTCGTCTGGGAGGAGCAATTTGCAGGTCCTCAAGAAGCTAAGAATGTAGCGGAAGATCTCGCCGTCACGGTCGATAAAGTAATGCTGCTTCAGACTGTCCAGCACTATGGGCTCGGTGCCGTTAAATAGGCGGCTGATTCTGGAAGGTAAGATCCCAAATGTTTGCCCTTAAACAAGTGGATGGATTACTGAACACAAGGAGTAAAAATCTCAGTGTTAAATCTGAGGATAACTTTCCTGAACTTTCCTTGCTTCCAAATCGGTGGACACATGAAACAATTGTTAAAGGTAACTTGCAATCTCATGATACAGCTGATTTGGTTTTTTTTGTGGTTAAAACATTAATATTAGGCATGTTGTCTTTTCTCTGCCATCATAATATATGATCAGAAACTGAAAAAGAAACATTGTGGTCACCTCCAAGTTGGAGCCATTGAAACGGAATATCACTGTTAACAGTGAAATGGATCTTGTTAAATTGAAAATGGAACACATGGGTAATATGTCACACATGAACATAATGTACTTGTACAGATGTCAGAATGAGACATGAGCTGAAGGGAGTTTTAATATTTTTTGCACTGTCCTTTATTTCAGAAGTAATGCAACATATAGTTTTTCCACATCTATTGAAATGGAACATCAGGTCTGAGTTGAAAGGGTTAATTAAATGCACCCCGTAATATCTAAAGACAAAAAAAGCTAATTCAAATTAAAAGTCCTGTTTAAAGGAAGCCTTTTTCATTTTATAAGCGCTGCCAGTGATGACAGGTTGCAAACACATCTAAGAGGTTTCTGCTGAACTCTACTGCAGTCATCACAAAGTCCTCTGTACAGCTTGACTTTAAAGCTCCGTCTCACACTGAACGAGAAGCTGCGACACGTAATAAATAAATGAATAAAAGCGGCTTTCCTGCAGCTCTGGGGCTCCGTTTCCTACCCAGGTAGCTGCTGGAAAGCGATTGCTTTCTGCACCTGAATGCAAAACATGAAAAGGTGGCTTCTGTGTATCTTCGCGAGTAACGAGTCGCTCACTGCCAGAAGACCCTGGTGAGCCCCCTTCAGCTACTCCAAAGCTGAGGACATTGTCACTGCGAATGGCTGATCGAAGCATTTTCACATGGGGACCAATAATCTTCACCCTTCTGGTCGCCTCACATTGTCACTGTGATCCGCTCACTTTTCATGGGCTTTCGAACTGTGCCCCATTATCCATTCCTACCTTTGCATGTCTACAGGAGCTGCACGATCGACACCAGTGGCTTTTTTGCACCGTGACCCAATGTTAACCATGGTAGCTCAGTTGCGACCCTGTGTCAAGTATAGGTTGAATTAACACTATGAACAAGCATGTAATGCACTTTCACTCCCTATTGCACAAACCTGATTGGATGTGCCAGTGAATTTCAAGTTAAGCATCTGTGGTTTGGCTTCTTGGATTGGTTGAGTGTTCGCTAGCTTTGCGCTAAGCATTTGCATACCCAAGACCTGCTTATACAGGTTAATTCTAGGACTGGGGCTGGGAAATCTGATCCTAGATCAGCACAGGAGCTTGCTGGTTTTGAAATGCTTACATTTCCAACTCTGCCTCACCACCCTTTCAGAACTTGCCAGGACCCACGGGTTGAGAATCGCTGAGAATCATGGACGGCCGCCACAAGAGGCAGAACGTGTATCATTGGTATAAACATCCCCCCTGCTGGTGGTCTAACAGGAGCAAAGCGGCAAAACATTACAAGCTACTAAATAAGTATTAAATCAGTTGTGATTGACAATAAAAAATAACTCGGAAATAAATAAGGGAGGGACCTTCTGCCACATGCACAACACGGTGTTGACTCATATTTAGTTGCATGTGTTAAGTGATTGTTACTGGAAGGCTTAATAATTACAATCCTGTCAGCTACTTTTCTAGCAACACCTTTCAACACGGTACAGCAGCAGACACTTCAGGATGAGATATTCTGTGTCTGCACACGCACGGCTCCCACAAAATAGCTGCCATCCCTTAAACATCACACTCCACATCCGGTGAGTACGTCTGGGCCAAGAGAAAACCTGACTTAACCCTGGGTGCGTTTTCCCAGGAATATTCCCAAGCTGCTAACCTGGTCTTAGTAGCAGTAAGAACTGTGGGAGTTTTAGGGCAAGTGTCCATTCGGCAGCATCTGTGCCCCTGGCTGAACTGAGCCAAAACGGGGGATGCTGTCTACTCCCTAAAGCCCCCCCCCCGACACCTGAATGAGCCTGTGCACCACACCATCGCAAGGACACCCCCCTCTTGCCCCACCTGCGCTCCTTTTGTCTGGAAATCGATGCAAAACAGTTTAGAGAAACACCCAAGTGTCGCTCTCCATGGGGCACCTGAGGTGCTCCTGCCTCATACGGCCCTGCGATTCTTCCAGCTAAAGTTTCTCCATACTGCTCAGAGGCATCTCTGTTTTTCATCTCCACTTTTTTTTTTTTTTTTTTTTTTTTACAAAAAAGCAATTAAAATGCAGGCTGTTTTCTTTTTCTTTCCTTTCCCCTCCTTCAGCTCGCTCCCTCCCTCTCTCCCTCTCTCTCCTCTTTTTATCTCTGGATCCTTTAGGTAAATTGCTCGGGAGCTGCAGCCTCCTTTGCGTTTGAGAGACAGGGCGCCCTCACTCCGTTTGGTCCTTTCATGTCTAACAGGTAGAGCAGCCTGCCAGCCAGCCCGTCCAGCCGTCTACCCACACGCCTGGCTGCCTTATTCCGAGAGGGAGTGTGGGAGGTTCTCAAACAGGAGGGCTGAGGGAGGAGAACCGGCTCTGATCCGAAATTCCCGCCAATGATCGGTGGGAACCGTTTCAAACTTGGCTTTTCAAAAAGCCGGCCCGCGTGTGAATCTGGGCCTCTCCCCTGCGACTAACAGTCTGAAATGCTTCTAAAATGGAGATGGAGGCTTTGATATGTGCAGAGGTTGTTGTGTCGGCGGCCAAGAGACCCTTCAGCCAGGCTTAAGTCGATTTCTAGCACATTTCTGGGTTGCCGTTAAGCCAGGTGTGTGGGCATGTGTGTGCCCAACACTGCTTTTAAAGAAAGGAGATGGTAAATGGTAAATGCTCCTTTACAGAGTAAAAACAACGTCCACCTTTCCAACATCAAAGGCATGAGAGGAAGCATTAACTCCTTCTTTCACAGAATCATTTTCTGATTGCCTGGATGCAGCCCACGTCCCTTAACTTCTAAAATGCCCTCACTGGGCCGTTTTGAGACCGAGGTTCTCAACTTCACCCCCCAACCTCACAAATTCCCCACACGAGCGCAATCAATGTTTCATGACTCTTGTCTCCCTATGCGGGGCCAGAGAATGAAGACAGATGCCTCCACATTACTTACAAGACTAAGTTTCTTTTCACGACCTGCATAATTGATCAAGCAATCCATTAAAAAAAAAAAAAATCAGCGAGTTAAAATTGCCGGTGCTAAGACCTGCACTTAAAGGAGGTCATGGTGCGAGGCTGTGCTGTGATTGGACCAGCCCTTCCATTCAACGCACTGTAATCACCTGGTAGGATGATACTCATCCCCAAACCTCACACCTCACATGCTTAATATTTGTTTTTTCTCTCAAAATGCTTTACTGCTCACCGCAAGAGTTGGAAATAAATGAATCAATTTGGAAAAATCATCGACAGCACTTTTGGGGTGAATGGTTCAGCTGGTTGTATTAACCAGTGACATTCTAACATTATGAAGTTTTTTCTTCATTATTATTATTATTAAAACCAAACAGTTGGGAATGTAACAGTGCAGCTAACAAGTACGCGGCCGGTTTTATCCAAGCCGTGGGGTTACGTACAGAGTGTAAGATAAAACCCATAGCTGACAGGACCGAGGCCTGGGTCTGTCTCCTCATGCCATGTGAGAGCAAACCGTGCCGTTCCGCAGCCCCTGAGCCACACGGGAGTCGTGTGCTACAGGTTGTTTGTATTTATTCTTTACTTAACCCTCTCCAGAGCGACCAGTGTGAGCTTAATCTCAATGATATTATGAATGGACATAATGTTCAGTTGCACAGGGTGGTCACTGGTTCCAGAAGCAAGCAAAATGGAAATTCTAAAAAGAGTTATGAGTAGATTTTACCATCATATTTGAAATTATAATGGCAAGATGCCTAGCGTTAGCCACTGCTTCTCAGTGATATCATTAAGATTAAACGATTGTGTATACAGCTTAATTATCAACAGAGCCACACTCTTATTTACCAGTCTCACTGCATTCTACATTATATGATCTTTGGGATCTTCAGGCTGCAATTTGTACATCAGACATAACATAAAATAGCAGGCTACCTCAAATTAAAATGCAAAAAGATGTATAACGGATGTCAAAAATGGTTAAGAATAATGCAAAGAATGTAATTTTCAGACTAGAATTGGAAAATAATAAATAAACAGAGTGTCAGTCTTAAGAAGTAATCATTTGTTTTTAACCAAAAAATGGAAGAATGATGTTCTAAATGGTCTCAGAGTTTGTGCTGAATGAAAATCATAGGTAACACTTTGGGGTGCATGTTTTTAGATGGTGAATTATTTAAAAATGTCAGAATACCTTAAAGGTTAACTCCAGAGGGTTAAAGATATATCAATAACAATTCAAATGCTTACAGATTTCTGATTTCAGGATTAGTTTTTTCTTCCATTGAATTTTTTTTTAAACAAATTGCTTTTCTATGTTTAATTTCTTTTTGTATGTCATATTGCATTTAAATTAGGCTACATTTTAATTAAAAGAACAGAAAAACAATCTTATGTATAACGACGCCTTTTCCCATGTTTACAAAGAGCTATTCTACAAGTTAAGGCAGTAAATTGCTTAATATCGCATCTGAATTACTTCAACGGATGGTTAAGAAACTAAAATTTACATTTAAAAAAATCATATTACTGAAAACGTTCCTTTTACAGGGCGGAGAGCTTTACCTTGAGTCCGGGTATTTGGTGAGGGTGGCCAGGCTGCTGGTGTACATGTGTCCCCCAACGTCTATATGCACCGGGGCGTTCGCCTTTGTCAGCTGAGCCGGCAGAGGGATCCCCTGCGCGGCCAGCGGAGAGACGGGGGACCGGGTCAAAGATAGGCGTGACATGCTCCGTCCTTCCTGTCAGGATGATAGCAAGGAAACCCAAACTATTAATCTCACCGCTTCTCTATATAATACGATAGTCACTATATAATACCTTCTCAAGCAACTCCTGAGTGTTCCTCGCTGCTGACTCCTATTAGATCACTTCTACATCTGCCTGATCGCATATTTAGCTTACAAATTATTGCCACAACTTTAATGAAGTACATTAGCATCTTTTCCCTCCATAGGACCGCAGGCGCAAAGGAAGGTTGCTTATTAGCGATCCAGAAACAGAGATGCTAGGTGTCATCCTCTAGGGCGGATAAAACAAACTGCACATTTCTAATTAAAGGTCGTGGGCTTATGTGTTAGACGTGAAACATCTCCAGACAAATGATGCAGGAGCGTGGATTGGTAACTAGACACATCTAAATTAAGAGGTTTCCGCAAAGATGGTGATACTTTTGTCATGAAACATGCCCATCACTTAAGCGTACTGTTCCAAGAGGAAATGTCTGTCTTTCAAAGTGACAGCCTTATGCAAATCTCAATAAGCGTATGGCAGCAGGTTATTTTAATGTGCTTCTTGCAAATTAACCCGCCGTCATGAAGCAGCCATATGGATCCGCAACTGTTAGTAAAATGAAATGATTTTCTTTGGGTTTTTATCAGATTTTAATTATTAACAGTGGTGTACCTATGAATGTCAGATTTGGAAAAAACAAAATCGACCTTATTGATACACGCCTGTTACATTATATTTAATCACACCAGCCTAATCAGCGTTCGGCATCTTTTCTGTTAGTTACACTGTAACATCTCAGCACTGGGATTTTGGGTGAATGAAGAGGGGAAGAGATGTCAATTCTCCAGTGGCCGTTGCGTAAGCCTGTGTCCGACATAAAACCATCACTCAAACTTTCAAAGCGCAAAATGATAACATGACTGCTGTATGGCTATGTCAAAGCATTCTACATTTTATTTCCATTTAGCCACGCAACTACAAAATATATAAAGGTGTGTCTATTTTCTTATATATTAAAATGCAATCTATTAAACAGTTAACGATATCATTTTGTATTCCAATATATACAACGTACTGTAAGTTTTACTGAAGCTCTGATTACACAAGATAATTGCCACAGTTTGAGAGTGATTTAACAGAATCGTTACTCTTTTTTGCTTAGCTGATAGTCTAACCATAAAAGGCAAACAGAAAGCGCTTGTTAGAGCTGAATTCAGCGATGTGCCGCCGGCGAGGTGCCCGGGGTGCAGTGGTGCTGATAGACTGCAGAATATTCCAGGGTGTTGCCTCTTTAGCTCCACACGGAGCCATCGGGAAGACGGTTCATTTAATACGCACGTTGGATGATACGTTTCAGATCCCGGTGAAAGAAAGACTTCAAAAAGACTTAAAACTTTTTTAAGCATATGAAGCTGTCCCGCCTCTTCATATAGCCGTGGGCCATGGCAACCGGTATAGATATTGTTAGAAGAACATACTAGATACGGGCCTGCAGTACGCACACATGCGCAAACACGGGGCGCAGAAAGAAAGAAGTCGGCCAGGTGCGCATTTTAAAGAAAAAGAGCCTGACCGGCTGGAAGCAAGAAATACAATGTCTGCAATATTAAACGCTGGCTATTCAGACAGTCACGTTAACCTTAACCTTTCCTTACAAACAGAGCTGAGTTTTACTAGCTGAATATTGTTAATTTTGTTACTTATACGATAAAATTTTAATCCCTATTTGATCTGCAAGCGTATCAATATATTAACCGAAAAACATTACAAAGCAGTCTACTGCTAAACAAAACCCAATACCAACAGCGTGATCTGTGTCAGTTTGTACCTGGGATTATTTTGAACATTTAACACAACCACTACGTATAATACACAAACCAATTTCATTTTAAAGTTGACAATGATATAAAGGTATAACCGAGACAATTGATTTTGGCAATCTTGGATACTTGTTTAGGAAACTTCTGCATTAGTCAATGAATTTTAACACATATGGCGGGTTACAAAACTTCGAATAGCTTTATAAATTTAAATATATAGGTTTAAATCTATATATTAATGCATTTTATTTCAGTCAAAATACACTTCTTTAAGGCTAAGGATTAGAAAGTTTGTGGCACACAAGTGTTACAGAAAAGTGACATTTATCATACCAATACAATATAGTAAAGTGTCAGGCACAACCCGACTGTGAGCATTTCGTTTAAATGAGACAATACTACTGCGTGGTTTCTACACTACTGCCCTATTGAACGTACATCGGTGCCCAAGGGGTAAATTCTGCCAATTGCACAATATGGCGTCTTTTACACATACCAATATGAGTGAAATGATGCCTTTGACACGGATAAATGTAAGAGAAAAAGTGACCCAAACCATTAAACCGTTAAAAATGTACTATACTGCTCACCACGTATAGCCATTCGCTGTATATGGAGGATTCACAAATTAAAAACTAGCATTTTAAATAGCACGGGCGAAAAATACGTTAGATTGCGCCGATAATGCAGGTCAATGGTAATCAACTACTTTCCAGACACATTATTTCAACAACACGATTTGCTCAACTGCGAGCGATTTGTTTAATACTGTGTACCATTATTAGGCATTATGAAATGCAGCGTACCGTTTCAAACATTTTAGGAAGTCCGATGAGATCCTGGTTGGGTTCAATCCTCGCAGAAGATTGCAATGTCCCTTCCTAATACCGTAAGTTTGCTAAAACTAAATGCGACTCGATTCCCCGGCATTCTGCGACTCCGGCGAATGGGAGCAAATATCCACTTTTTAACTCCTCCAATATAATAGCGCTTGGATTGATTTTAAAAAGGGCCACTGTGGCTTTAAAATGCCCTATAGTTACTGTAGGGCTAGACTTGTTCAGACCAAGCACTTTCCACAAAAGCAACACGGGAAGCAAGCAACCGTCCTTACCTTGAACATAAGAAGAATTCCTTTCCTTCCCCCTTTTCAGCTTTATTATTTGCGCAGACTTAAAATATGTACTCGTTAAACGGACGCCTGTCTACTGATGCGAGATTTTTAGCTTCTTGTCCTTCTTTTTTGCTAAAATGAAAACGGCCGTGTCTGTTATGAGAAGAGAAAGCCAATAATCCGTCTCTAAATAACAGAGGAGAGCTAAAAAAGAATTCTTGCTCCGGGCTTTCCAAACGCCTCTGGGGCAAGGATTAGGCTACAATTAGCTCAACCCTACTCTTGCCCAAGATAATTTCAAGATGAAAAAGTACTATATTCCTGCCGCGATGATGATTACGATTACACCGAATCATTGGTGATTTTTGCCCCCTTTATTTCCCCTTATTTTTTCTTCAAAAGAGAGAAAAAACATCGGTCCTTGTAACGGTTCAAGTTCTAGGTTTGCAGGGGGATAACGGTTTTAGTGTTGTTCAGTTTCAGGCCAGTGTCACGTCGCTCAATAGACATAGTGGAAAAAAAACAGATTTTAATCATTGTCATTTCGTCTGATGTAATATTTCCTCGGGCATTTCTAACTACAATTTCTGTTCTCAAATAAGTAATGCAGTGCACGCTTCTCCCTTGGAGTTAGACCGCTATTACGGGGAAGCACTATAACTTGTTGATAAAGTATCTGTACAAAATTACGGTATTGAATATGCAGATTTCCGTGGACAGTCTTTTCGTGCCGCGTCTCCCTCCGTCCTTCCGATAAAGTATAGCAGCATCTCGGCGCCAAATATCCTGTGGGCCATTAAAAGCAAATGACGTCTATCGACATGCATTCTGCCATTGCAAAAAGCGCCCTCGCAGCCTGCCTGCGGCCAAACGCGCCATTTCAATTATAGCACAGGCTAGATGGAGATGTCTGCTGTGAGCATTTCCCATGCAAGCAGGCAAGCGAGAAAGAAGCCTGCTGCTGCTGTTTTTCTACCCTAAAGTTTATTCGGTTAAAACAAAAGAACTGGATTCGTGATGATTGCTAAATGCAAGTACAATATTATTAACCATTTAATCACACACATATAAATGTATTTATTGTATTTACTGCAGTATACAAACGCGTGCCCCTCTCCTACCGCTTTATAGTGTAGGCGTTTGCACACGCTATCTGGCTATTTATTTATTTGTGCGTGTAAAAATTTCAAAATAATCGCCGTAGCATCCCGCCTTGTAATTACTGTTCGTCTAAATTCATTCACGACTGTCCGCTGTTTTGTTTTCTTGATGTCTGGCGCCTACCAGCGTGTGAACAGATGAATGGTCACATAAAAAAGAAAATATCGCTGTGGATCCGTCTTGGGGTTTCATGCAGGTCTGACGAGGTCCGTGCGGGGTGGCTCGCGTGCTGTTTTTATTTAGCTTGTACCAGGTAATGCAGAAGTTAGGGAAGGTAATTAATGTTATAAGGTTACAAGTATGATTCACAGAATAAATGTTGTTACATTCCGAGTTATTTATTTGTTCTTTTTTTTTTTTGCTAAAGCTAAAAACACACGTAAAATATTTTGGTTTAAATGACCAAAATGGATTTTCCCAAGGCTTTCGATGCGAGTTGGCTCCAAGCCCATATGTTAGATTTTATGTCTTAAAGCATTTGTTTAGGCTATTTGGTTTCTCTTATTAATTAGAATTCTAATTACACAAAGTAGTGGCTGCTGTTTAATTTGATCGGCCAGAACTGAAGGTGAAGTCCATAGACAAGCATGTCCGTCCGCGCGGATCCATTTCCAATTTCCGCTTAATATTCAGCAAAGCTTTCCTCGTCGAGTGAAATTTGTTTTTCCCTCGAGCACAAACAAGGAGGAAGACATTTCCCAATCTGAAAGTTGCTAAATATGTCGAGAATGTGCACATAAAAAAACACATATTTTCCTAAAATGCTATCAGGTAATCATCCAGTCCAGCCTTCCTCTGAGTGCGCACCAGTGTTTCCTGGATATGGTGGGATGGATGGATGGATAGTTATCAGTTAATGTTTTAGTTTATGTTCTGATGGAATGACTATTGGAAAGATATTCAGTAAACTTATACAATGAATTTACGAAGACAAAAAGTGCTGTCCACTCACTAATAGAGGCTGTCAGTGGGCATAATGATTTCTTTATGAATGCTTGACAAACTAGTCCTGTCTATTTTAGCCTCTTATATGACAATTAAAACACAATTACGAACGTCTCAGTGAGCTTATATGGGTGTCCCGTGTTTCGTCTCCCGTTTTATGCGATGTGTGGTTTGGGATGCTGTGTCTGCGATAGAAATGTCACTGCTGCAAATCCCTGGGTTGGCTGCGTGAGATCCCCGTTGAGGCCTTACGCAAGGACCTTAACTCCAATTGCTCCAGGGACCGTCTGACCCTGGCTTCTTATAAGCGTGCGTCACTTTGGATAAAAGCTTTATGCTAAATTAAAAGCAACAACAGGTGTGCACAGTGCAGTCTTGTTTGTTTGCTTGCTTGCCTGTTTATTGTTTAAAACAACATGCTCATTTTAAGCAAGCTGCTTTGATCAATTCTTCATATTGTTATTGGTAGTGAAACATTTCCAGTGTTGGGTACCCGACATCTATATTTTTAATTCACAACTTACTATACTAATAGCCTTGCATGAATGTGCACAATATTACATGTAGCCTACTTGATACATGCAGCGCATTACTAACGAAAGAACGGAATACTTGTAGCTACTTCACCGCAGATTCTCAGTTTATTTTTGCATTATAAATACATTGGTTTTACTAATTATGTTTGCATAGGAATAATTAACCAATACGTTTAATGACATTTGCATTGTTTGTATCAAAGCTTCAAATACAATGTTTGAGTAGTGTTTTCAGATGATAATTTTGGAATTAGGGCCAGAAAAAAGCGGAAAAAAGATCAGTCAAAACTTACAAGTGTGCAAAGGGTGCATTGGAAATGAGACGTACAGTATGCATAAATGCATGAACCATTATGAATAATAACTTTGCCGCAAGGTTTTTGAGCATGTGTCATTAACAGAGACTATGAACGTATTTCAGATTAGGACTATCCACTGTTTTTCTGTTTTACCGTTTTATTCTCGATGGTCATTATTTTATGCCCTTTTAAACTTTTTTTCCAACACAGCTGTTTAACAAAATTGAATTGTTTTGTTATGACACAAGGTTAGTCTATATTCAGAAATAAATCCCATTCATGCTCAAGTCCATACCCCGCATGCACCTATCTGGGAGCATTTACCCCCCACCCGTTTTTGTAGATTAATTTGTAAACCCTAATGTAATACAGGGCGTTGACTTTACATGAATTATTGCCTCGATCCAATTTGTCGTTTCCTGCAAACAACATTGTAAAAGCATGTGTTGATTAGATGACATTTAAAGATTTTCTGCCCGAGAACATGAAAGGCTATCCCATTACCTCAAATGTTAAACGTATGTGTTTAATTAAGTGCGCTGGGATGCTGGAAATCCTGGCCGCAGTTGGCTGGCATTTGTTTAATTCTTTGTGAGTTTTCTGAAAACAAACGTTTGAGGTTCTCCTCAGACGTAAGATTTTGCTCATTAGCATATTTCAGAGGCTGTCACAAATATCTTTAATGATGTTTGACCACTGCTTTTTACTTGTTTTTTGGTTGTGTTTTATGCAGCAATATTACATGTAGCCTACTTGATACATGCAATAGATAACTAATGAAAGAACGGAATATTTGTAACTACTTTACCGAGGATTTTCAGTGTAATTTTGCTGTAATTTTTGTTCCCAATAGATGGCCTCCTTGGTTTGCTTTGAGACATCAACTGAGCCTTTTTTGAACAGATAGCACCATCTAATGGTGTCAGAAAATACAGCAGTTGGTTCATGAAGCTTCATTTGCCTATCACTACCGGGCACTTATTAGAAGCCAGAAGTGCCGTAGCTATTAAGCTAAGGCATATATAAAAAGCTATGCTGCATGCATATGTAATACTGAAGAATAACATTAAATGCTGTTGTTCAACAAAGTGTGGACAGTCACAGAGTGTCAGTTTATTATCTTCTGATTGAGTCATGGTTCCACAACCTGTGTCAGAGAACCAGAATGAGGGCCATGCCCATGTTTCACAGTGAGCTTTCCTTCTGGTTCTTTGTCTTCAGGTTTGGCTCAGCATTCAGTCCAGTCCTAGTAACCCTCCTCATGCTTTGCCAAGAACTTTCTTTGTAAGTATTGCTGGTCATCTTTTTGGGGAAAAGTAGTCAAATATTAATAGTAAACTATTGTCCTTTCACATAACATAAAATTTTTCCACTAAAACTCTAAGCCAGCCAATTGAAGTCTACATAGAAAGTGTTCACTGTTTTTTTGCCCTGTTTTTGTGTTATGGTAGGTATATTGGGTTGAATAAGTGTGTTTACAGTGCCTCCATTTTCAGTAATATGCATACTTCATCTCACCTGTCTCTCTCTGTCCGCGGCTGCATTTCCCCAGTCATTTGACTCACTATTTGATGTGTTTATGCATTTGTAATGCAGCAATGGTTGTTGTAATTTCAGAAACGACATAGAAATCCCAGTTTATTATTAGAATGTCTTGAGTTAGAGTGCATACAAATAAGGATCCTAAAAGGCATTGCAATTCCCCCAAGTCCTGAACACCAGCAAGCAAGTTTGTTTAAAGTCATATGTGCAAAAGGAAAAGATTTGACTTCTGATGTGACTGACTGTCAACCTAGTTTTGGTTGTGGAGCAGTTCAACATCTTGAGAACTCTCAGTTCATTTGCTCTGCATTTGAGCAAGTGAACTGAAATATTTCTGCAAAACACCATATTTCTATACAACTACTTTGGTGCAAATAACATGCCAGTAAGGTGAATTTTATATTTCTTTTAAAATGTTTCATGTCTTCTGAGAGCACAGTGGAACTGTTGTTGAGTATTTGTGGGCTAGAGTATCAAAGTAGTATTGTTCCCACACAGCGGAGTCCAGTGGAGTGAAAACCAGTGTTTTCTCTTTCAAAAAGGCAGTGTTTGCTGTTCTTGGAGGAGAAGTGCATTGACCATCATAGCAACAACCCAGCAAATCACTAACATCTTCCATGCACTGCAGAAGGGAATTTAAATACTTGTACCCAGCAAAAAAAGGTGATCTTGTAGAAGACCTACCCTGGCTCTTCTCTACCTGAAGGGAATCCTAACTGGGGCCCACCTGTCAGGAATTCCATTGAAAAGTGACATCGATCATCTACGCAGAGAGAGTGGTGCAGCATGGTCTCCAGGGCAACACGCTGAAGATGATACTCGGTGTCTGTCTGACTTTATGGGAAGCTGAGACAAATAGCACTGTGTGCCTTGTACTGTCATATAACCCACCTTTTGTGAAGAATATCTCTGAGATTTGAGCCCTTCATTGTTCTTCCAGTGAACAGTAAAGACTGGATAGTATGCAGCAGCCATGCCTGTTATAAGACTGGATAGTATGCAGCAGCCATGCCTGTTATAAGACTGGATAGTATGCAGCAGCCATGCCTGTTATAAGACTG
>JAODUD010000019.1:382024-404894 GCA_026784285.1 Stomatorhinus walkeri | reverse complement strand
CCCCCCCCCCCCCCCCCCCCCCCCCCCCCCCCCCCCCCCCCCCCCCCCCCCCCCCCCCCCCCCCCCCCCAAGGCTCCCTGGGAGAGGGCTACAGGCTGATGAAATTTTAATAATTACATGTGCAATCCTTCCAAGTTTGTGCGTGTCTATATATATACTTACACACATATGTCTGTGTATATATGGAACAGTAAGAAAGGTTTATTCAAAGACATTGTGACATTGTGTTACATTGTGTTACATTGTGTTACATTGTGTTACATTGTGTTACATTTGTCTCCTGTCTTTTTGATCCTTGGCCTTGATCCTCCCAGCAGACAAGTGTTATTTTCATTTTAAAATCTAAAAGTGGTGTTTCTTCTCAGAAAAAAAAAGTTGTAAGGCAAAAACAGATATCTGTGTGAAATGAAGATCCAATTAGTTATATTCTACTGAGAAGTTGTTGAAGAAAGGGTTACACGAGGCTGTTAATTTGTCTATTATTTGTAATCTGATATCTGTGATAACTGATTGGTATTACAGCTGTTAAGCTTCCACATGACTAAACAGGAACAGGCAGATCTTGTACAGGCAGGATCACTGTAGTTCTTCGAAGTATCAGACATCTTCTAGGTATTCATCATAATTTCCCTTTAAAGGTGATCAAATAATATCAGAGATAGCATGTGTGAAGTTGATTATATTAATAATTAGTTTGGAGAGTCTGTAAAATATTTACCTCAATGTTATACTACTTACTTATTTTATCATAGGAACAATGGGCGCCCTGTGATTGGTTATCAGACTTGCACATGCAAAGCAGAATGAGTGGTTTGCTTAACCATTCAGCATGTGATGTCACATGACCCCTGGTTAGGTGGGTCTATCTCCCTGGACTCAAAATGCTGCCTGTGTGGTTGGTCACTTACATTCAGTGAAATCTGTGATGTACTGAAATGATCACCAGTCAGCTAAATCAGTCGATTACATGGCAATTTTTTGTTCTTGGCTTAGAATGGCAGTAACGTAGCTTGTGTTTTCACAAATGGAGTATAGCCTGTGAAAAACAGCCTGGCTGTGTCACCGAGAGGGGCTTTTCCCGCGGCTCTGCCTTTTCCAGAGTAATCCTCTTGGTAGTTGCCGTCACACATATTCCCAGACGTGTGCCGTCGGCAGGCATGTCACTCTCTCCCCTGCCTTCACACATGAGCTGCATGTGGCAGCCGAAGTGGAAGGGTGGGGGTGGAGCGCCATGCCCACAGAGTATCCGTGGGAGGCCTATGAGTGCAGACCCGCCCTCGGGCGTCTGCCGCAGTGCCTGTCTCTATCAGACCTGACAGGCTACCTTCACAGGCCTGCGAGGGAAGGCTAGGCAGAGGCTCAAATGGACAGAGGATGAAATCACCCTCTGCATTTCCATTAGAAAAGATCCATCCTGACAGTCTGCTCTGGACGAGATTATTAGATCGGAACAGCAGGGCCATCTTGTCTCATTTGTTGTCGCTGTTGAGAAACCAGCCTTTTTACTCTTTATCTCTGCAGCATGTAACATGTAGCTGAGATCTCTGCTCCTCATCAGACTTCTATTCATTTTCTTACAATTGTTTAAATGTGAGTCCATCTTTTATACTGACGAATCTACAGGACAGCTACACAGGTATAAAACAACTGATTAAGATTTACATGATTTACCCTGTAGCCCTGACCAGGAGGACTGGTCAGAATATCCATGGATGCATGGACTGACAAACGCAAGCCTTAGCTTGTCATTTAAATAAAAATTATATTTATTATGTATGCCATGCATGCTATTATGTATGTATGAGGGTTTTAAGCTTTTGGGAGTTTTACACAAATATGCTCTGATGGCAGAACGAAAAATGACTGGTTCAGAGATATAACCAATCAGATTGTAGAGGAGATTGGTCTAAGCAACTACAGGAGGCAAACCAAGACAACTGATTGGTTTGTCCTGCCTCCTCTACAAACTGATTATCTCTCTGAACCAGTCATTTTTCATCTTTGGTACATTTCTGTGTAAGTAAAACCGCAAGTAGACTATAAGCCTAGAAAAATAAAATGTTTTATTTAAAATGTAGATACAGATAATGGGTGGAGTCTCAGATATTTATTTCATGTCTTTCTTATGCTATGAAATGGGTTTTCCATCCAGCTTTCACAGGTCACATCTGCCCCCCGCGTGACAGCGAATTTAGCAGCTGCCCAAAACCCTCGGACACATGGAGGCGCACCTGAGGGCCCCCACAAGTCACTCTATGTCTGGCTCACTCCCGTGAAGCCCTCTGCTCTAGAAGCCATACTTCAGTCTTGGAGATAAAGGGTCATTTATCGTGGTGAAGGGTTTTATTCTGAGAGCCTATTCCCACAGCAGGCCGTCAGTGTGAGTGACAGGACCTGGCGTCCCGAGGTCTGACGGGCGGGGCGGCCCCCCAGGCATGCCGTGTCACTCTTGGCGTCCCTCCTGTAGTCTCCTCCATCATTCTCAGCACTGGAGCAGCTCAGAGGGAAGCGGGAAGAGGTCATGACAAGGGTAACGCAGGTGATGCATGGAATCGCCCCCCTTTCGCCCTGGGAGGTGTCCGAACAGGAATACAGGCCTGGATTTCTTCATAACCACTGTTTGGAGTACTTTTGTGCATGAACATGGACATGCATTTACAGTCCACCTGTGCTGTCATAGATAATATCAAGCAGAGGCATGCATGGAAATTCTGCACCCCCGCGCCAAATTGTCTGTATAATTTTATATACTCAAGGGCCCCTGTCAAGTGCTGGCTCCCTCAAATCTGTCAGGGTATTCATGCCCCTCCGACGCCCCTGTTCCCAGGCACCTGAACACCTGCGCTTATTGGTCATTTTTGATCCTTAAACCGTAAGCTACCACCCCCTGCCCCACTGCTCCCCGTGTGCACAGCACTGCATATTCATGCACAATAATCAGTGCTATTGATGTGATTGTTGGCCAGTGTCCTACACAAGTACAATTATTCACAATGTGACTCATGTCAGCCTAGTGGTGTCCTGCTTTGCATTCTGAAATGATACCAAGACCTGCTTTGGCCTAACAGCCCCCATCCTGCCCCTGGAGTTGGACATCTCAGCCTTACCAGCAGAACCATCCACTGCTTTTGCTGATTCTCACCCTAATCACCATCGCTCCCTAATGTTTCCAGATTCACCCCCCCACCAGGTTATATAATAATACTTCCTATACGTTTGTATAGCTTTAATTTGCACGCACACCTTGTTTTGTTTTATGCTGTATGAAGCCCGTCACACTGAAATGTCTGACAAAGATATTAAATTAGCCATGCCCCAGGCCATAGGGAGCCCTCGTTTCCCAGCTGAAAATGAATTTATGGGGCGATCGGAGGCATCTATGTGATGACTGTGGTGTTTCAGCCAGAGGACGGATCAGCTTGCTGTTTGTGTTACAAACCGTCTACATTTACCGTTTATAGATACATGCTGTAAGTGTCGCGCATGTCTTTTGGGAATGAAGCTTATCTACTTATTCATGCATGGATGAAGCAGGTGTTTCAGTTTGACAATGCTGATTATTCATTTTTATAGCAAGAATAGCATTTCAATTCTGTCATATTTTACTCCTAGACGTGGATGTCCCTACACAGGTGCTTAGCACTGCTATGTTTATTTGTAACAATTTAATACTTAATGTAAACCAAATCATGAATTAATGTGAATACTAATATTAGTGTTTATTTACTATTAAAAGCTGCATTAAGCAGCCATACTTTATTTGCTATGGATTTTCATCATCGGTCTTACATGATCACTTCAACATAACATGCTAATAATTGGCCTATATTAATAATTATAATTTGCATCATACAACATTTCTTACCGGATGGTTTTTGTCTAGAAACTGACAAAAATATTAATGTAAGAGCAGGACATTGCACACAGGGAATTTTAACCAGCAGTAATTTATAAAATGGATAGGACGAGATTGAAGACTGAATATTTCCAATAGACAATTAATACGCAATTTACAGTGATCCTCACTCGAAAATGGCTTTTAGATGCAATTATATGGGTATGGATTACGCTTTGTTAACATTTATGAGTTAAATAAACTTGATACTTCGGCTATTTAGTCACTCTATATATGTGATTAATAGCACTTATTCAGACAAATACTGTGAGATGAATGCTCTACTGGCAGTGCCAGTGCTTCCACACTGCGACTGTTTCAGGAACTGCAACGAGCAGCCATGTCATCGCACTGCTAAACGTACTTGCAGCATTGGGTAAGTACAGTAGAAATATCACCGTATCAGTTTGTGTTTCTCCTAATGCAAACGTGCAACGCTGATGCGCAGAAACTCGTGCTGACTAAAGCTGCAGAATCTTTTTAAGCAGATGATTTCTGTGGTCGTGTTTTGGATTACTTAGACGTCTGCAGATGCGATTTTCTGCAAACAGGCTCCAGACGCTGTTAGAATTAATTACTGTGTACATTTCGAGGATCTGGGTTGAGTCTGGCGTAATAAGTACTCTGAATTACAGTGTTTGCTCGTGAAGAAAAAAAAACACTAAAGCGGAACACAATTAAAAACAAACAAACGGCAAAGTGCACATATTCGGTCTAATAAAATCACTCTGCATTTCACCCCAAACGCTCAGCCGCAGTAAACTTTTAGCAATCTTTATATTTCGGAAATGTTTACTTTAGAAGAGATTCATTGCGGTAATGCATAAAATCCACAAATTCCAGGTTTGTGAATGTTCACGTTTTACAGCTTTTTTTAATGGCACGGTAGTTAGTTTTGCTGCAGTTGCTCCAGGGTGGGTATAAATACTGTATTATTTTGTGCAAAATTATACATTTTCACTTGAAGCCATTCGCGCGCACTGTTGGGAGTGCCGCTACTTCCAGACACCTGGATTGTCCTGAAATGCCCCGTAAAACTGCCCGCATTAATGGCTAAATAACATTCTGTTCACTCTGGCAAAGCGTATAGGCTAATAAATAAACATATATTCTATTATATATTACTGAGGATACGAAGTGTTTCTCTACACAAATAGGGCAGGTGCTCTGACAAAACATCCTACCTATCGAGACCTGCTATCGACTCTTTCTGCGCATGTGCAGTTCCACCGTTTTGGGATTAGGTTTTAGGGGTTAGGGATAAGGTAAGGGTTTTTGGGGGGTTAGGGTAAGAGTTAGGGTTAGGGCTATGGATTAGCACTATGGTAGGATGTTTTGATAAAGTAGGACGTTTTGATAGAACAACTGATCCTAGGCCATGTGGCGCCCCCCACCGACCGCTACAGACGATGGCAAAAGTTTCTGTATTGGCACTACAGAGGGCGCTAGGAAGCTCTCGGGCACCGCCACTTTTAGGGCTCCGCATGCACAAAAAAGACTAAAATAAAACAATAAAATTATCATATAACGATGTTGCTCCAGCGCTATTTCAATAACGATGTAAATGTATTTCATGTATCAGAATGAATAACGCAATAGATAGAATGTTATAACTAAATTAATATACATATTTTTAATAAGTATTAATCCTGGGAGAAAAACTCATTTAAAGCTTGAGATGCTTTTACTTTGTCTGGGATAGAAATAATTTAAAAAAGGAAAAAAAAACTGTGATCCAAATATTTATAAGGGTGGCTCCTACAGTATATCCTGCTATGTTACCTCCATGTTTTGGGGTGACACTGTCAATGGTTTCCTGACAGTGGTGTGGTGGTGTCTTGGTAGATGGGTATACTGTCATACTGCATAACTGCGTATACACACTTCTTCTCTAACTGATTTGTATTTCTGACAATCCTTAGACACCGATACGGTAAACAGACAGTTTATAGGCACAAATGTGTGATAGAGCTTCTTCATTGTGTATGAAAATTACAGCATTCACAAAGCAAATCTGTCATGTATATAAATAAACACGATGCTTATCACACACATGCCAGCATAGCTATGCACCATAGTCCTGCATGTCAGATTTATGTGGTAGATTACTGTCTCACCTGTGTTTCATTGTTTTGATGCTGCGTCTTTTCAGATATCAAAGAGACATCAAGATGGTGTTAACGTGCCCGTCATGATTAGTAAACAGGGTGCAGTAAGATGTTACCTTGTGTAACAGCATCTGAGCTCTTGTGAGGAGGCTTCTAATGAACCTTTGTGCATTTCCATGGTTGTTTTTTGGTCGTAGTGGACCTCAGGACTTTCACCTGTTCGAGGCGCTCTAAATAAAAACAAGCAAACAACATAGCGAAAGACAAACAGAAATGTTTATTCGTAGACAACCCAGCAGAAAACAAGTCACTTACCTGATTAATGTCTTTTTCCTGATACACAACAGTTTGTTGGCAGTGAAAAATAAGGCAAAGGGCTTCATCGTATATTTATATATGTATATATGATAAAAACATTTTTGTTCACTGACAGTAAAACAGCTGTACATTCACTTGTTACCACATACACTTCGATCCTGGGGTATTGCACCCGTAATCCCATACGCGCATGCGAGAGCGAGGTGTTTCATGGAGGGAATTGGGGTGAAGGGGCAGCAATGGGCTGTGTATGTTCTCCCACTGGGCCAGAATTCCCAACAGAATCAGAGAGGCTGGGTGCTACACACACATGTCTTCACAAGGATACTCCCACTTGTACACATTTTCCTCCCCATCCAAGGAATCCTTTCATTCATTCTCTGGATCTTTCCTTCTATCTGTGTCGTCTACGGATAATTAAATAAGCTTGGCCTGTAGGCCGGGATATTTATTGTGTAGTTAATTGCAGCATATCTCACAGGCTGACTGAATAGACGAGGTAGATCCCTCTCCTCTCCTTCTGCAGCATACGGTCGATCACATCCCGCCCACTCCGAGCTCCTCCCTCTGTCATCATACCACACCCTAATGGGGCTCTCTGGAGTATGTGTACCCCCACCAGTTGTGGGAGGGGACCGTAGGGGGTGCTGTGTTATCCCAACACCACTGAATCTCACAGCATTTCTCTCAGGTTAAAAGTGCACGACCCCTTTCCTTTCCATCATTTATCAAAAATACCCAGAGTTTCTCAAACCAGTCCTCAGGGACCCCTAGACTGCCCACTTTACCAGGAGCTGGGAGGGACCAAAAGTGTGGACTGTCTGGGAGGGACCAAAAATGTGGACTGTCTGGGAAGGACCAAAAATGTGGACTGTCTGGGAAGGACCAAAAATGTGGACTGTCTGAGAGGGACCTAAAATGTGGACTGTCTGGGAGGGACCAAAAATGTGGACTGTCTGGGAAGGACCAAAAATGTGGACTGTCTGGGAGGGACCAAAAATGTGGACTGTCTGGGAAGGACCAAAAGTGTGGACTGTCTGAGAGGGACCTAAAATGTGGACTGTCTGGGAAGGACCAAAAATGTGGACTGTCTGAGAGGGACCAAAAATGTGGACTGTCTGGGAGGGACCAAAAATGTGGACTGTCTGGGAAGGACCAAAAATGTGGACTGTCTGGGAAGGACCAAAAGTGTGGACAGTCTGGGAGGGACCAAAAATGTAAACTATCTGGGAGGGACCAAAAATGTGGACTGTCTGGGAGGGACCAAAAATTTGGACTGTCTGGGAGGGACCAAAAATGTAAACTATCTGGGAGGGACCAAAAATGTGGACTGTCTGGGAGTCCCCAAGGACCGGGTTGAGAAACATTGTTGTAGGCCAGTGTATCCCAATCCAGTTCTCAGGGACCCCCAGCCAGTTTACATTTTTGTTTTCTCCCCACTCCCAGTAAATAAAAAATACAGAAAATACTTGGAACAAGTGTGTTGGGAGCTAGGAGTGAGGAAAAATGTCTGGGGGGGTCTCTGAAGACTGGATTGGGAAACACTGCTGTAGGTCACAGCTTTCATAAATTTGACTCCAGTGACCTCTGCTGGTCGGTGTGTGAAAGGTCCTGTGTTGGTGATGCTGATACACTTAGATCAGAATCAGGCCGTTCACCCCACCCAGGATAGGGGCTGGCGTTGCCTGGGAAGGATTTTAACACAGGGTTTAAAAAGCCCACATCCTCCTGTCACTGTTTCTGTGTTGCTCTGCCTGTCCAGCACAGGGGGGGGGGGGGGGTCTGATTCTATCAGCCAGTCATGCTGGACTTTCTTCCAACATGCTGCAGAGGGTTCAGATGGGACATTTACCATACATTAGCTATAATGTTGCGCGCAGACCAATCTGTGGCTTCAGAAATCAGGATATATGCGATGAAAAAAAAGCTTTATGCTGGAACCCATTATATAAATATGTAAAAAATATATCTGCCTCTAAAAGACTGATAATCAATGGCTTAAATAAGGTTTTTGGATTAATGTACGTGAGAACTATATATAATCTGTAATATTTTGAAAGGATGTGTTTTTGGACTTAATATTAAATGCACAGGGACCAGCCTGTTTTGTAGGAATGGATGTAAGGGCTTGAAACTGTTGGACAGCTCTGTAGCATTCTAAATCTGCTCAGAGTTTCTCACAAGTGGTTTAAACTGTTCTACTCATGTGTAGTGAAATCTGGAGTGTTATCAGCATTCATCGGACACAGCCGACATAACTGTATATGAATGTCCATGGGTATTGGGTTGGGGGTGGGAGGGGTCATTCGAGGTACTGGCCACAGTGCTTCTTGTATGTTTTTACTGGAATTTTCTCAAAGGTATTTAGCTTAGGCTGTTTTTGAGGGTTTGGGGGATTTTCAGCTTTAGGAAACCCAGAGCCCTCAATAGTTCATGTTTTTTCCAAAGTGCATAAAATTTTTAATGTTTTATAGCAGTGTTTCCCAGTCCAGTCCTCGGGAATCCACAGGTTTTGCTCCCTCCCAGCTCCCGGTAGTAGTGATGGGCAAATAAAGATTCATGACCTGTTTTCTGTATTTTTTGTCCCCACTAGATGGCATTCTTGGTTTGCCTTGGGGCTTGAATATGACCCTTTTTTGAACAGATAGCGCCATTTAGTGGTGTCAAAAATTATAGCAATTGGTTCATGAAGCTTCATTTGCCCATCACTACCCATTAAGGAGCAAAAATGTGGACTGTCTGATAGAGAGCTTGGAGGGAGCAAAAATGTGGACCGGCCTGTGCATCCCTGAGGACCAGATTGACAAACACTTTTTTTTATAGGATTAATGCAGCATGATGGGGGTGGGGGGCAGCGTCTTCCTGTCACTGCTACTCTAGGTTACAGGACAGGACAAGGTTGACCTCGCCGAGGTGGACACAGCCAACCTCGTCCAGGCCTCAGTACAGGCCTCAGTACAGGCCTCAGTACAGGTCTTTGAAGGGCTTGGAGTAATTGAACATCAGGTAGTCCATGTAGTAGAAGTCATAGGCCCTTTGCCTTTCGGAAGCGTCAAGCTGTGTAAAGTAGTGGCGGGTGATGCGAGCAGAGGTGCGCTCCGCGTGCGGGTTCCTGTCCTTGAAACTGGGGAAAGTCAGTTTGTGGGGGGCACCCGTCCTGTGCAGGAGAAAGTTGGCGTCCTCTTCTATGGTCTCGAACTTGCCAATGAAGTCGTAGTCGAGCAGGCAGGGGCTGCACAGCTGGCCCACGTGCTCCCAGTGGATATCCATGCCCACAGGCCGATGCACGTCCAGCAGGTACTGCATGAACTCCTTGAAGGTCACCCCGGCACCGGTCCGGAGGGCAGCCTGTGAAGCATTGGCCCGGTACCGAGAGATGATGGGCTTCCCGAACACAGGGTGGTAGTAGGTGTTGGGGTTCTCAAACTTGTCCCGGAAGGCTGACACCAGCCTCTCAAAGGGCTCACGCACGAAGAGCACTTTGGTGTAGGTTCGAAGCCGGTGGGCGATGCCCTGGCGATCGAAACTGTCCAGGCGTCTGAGGTGGTTACCATAGTGCACGGCGTCATGCTGGATGTCCCGTGTGGAGGACGCCAGGCCTGCCAGCACCATGAGGACCCGCTTCCAGTTCGAGCAGCCCACCTTGGGCACCTCGCAGTACAACAGCTGGTGCCGATCCTCCACAAAGATGCGGGACACGTGCTGTGGCGTGACCGTCTTCCTGCTGGTGCTCATGTACTTATCGCACACCTCCCTCGTCAGTCGCTTGCGTGCCTCCTGGACACGGGCCAGCCTCCGCCAGCCGTCGGGGGAGGTACCCAACGATGACGACGAGTTGCGCGGCTGCACGGCGACTGTGCTTTTCAGTAGCAGCTTCCTGCGGCGTTTGGTGATGCGGCCAGGGCTGCCCTCTGGGGGAACAGACTGCCGCTGCCAGCTGAACGCGGGAAACTCCATGGGGGGCACGGGGCTGGATGGCAGCCAGTCTGTGCTGTCCAAGCCTTGCCCCAGGCTGCTCCCGGCTGCCTCCTTAGTGCACAGGTCCTGCAGCAGTGACAGAGCACATTGTACCCTTGGGTGACTGAGATTGGCCTGATGAGACAAACACAATGGCTCATCTTCATTTTGAACACTTTTTAGTTTTAGTAAAAGCTACAAGAAAAAAAAAAGACTCCAAAAGAAATATTATTTTTTCACCACTAGGAGGCAGCATTTACTAATTTTTAATACATCTACCTTATAAAGTAATGTCCTGTACAGCAAGTTCTGCTAAAGTATTATTTCTCCCACGGTGTATTAGCTTACACTTTTGATTATTATCTAATAAAGAAATACTGAACAGCTTGCAAATAAAGGAAGCCCATTAACAAAGTGTATGCTGCATATTGAATTGAGACCATTTTAATCTGCATTAAATGTGCTGTGACAGGACATCACTGTAATGCTCAGTGTTGCTGAACGGAGTGGATCCGTCTCTCTCTCTCTCTCTCTCTCTGTCAAACACACACTCACACACACACACACACACACACACACACACGTTGGCATACCTATCTAAATGGGGACCTTCCATTAAATTCCATGGGAAAAATCCTAATCCCAATCACGACACCCTTAACCCCCACCCAGCCATAACTTTAATCATAAGTAAATAAGCAAAAGGCTTTCGGCATTTTTAGTTTTTCGATTGCGCTCACAGATTTTTTATAAAATTGAGGTTATCCAAGTGGGAACCTGAAAAATGTCCCCAAAAATAAGGAAGTTTGGATTCACCACACTTTCAGGACAATTTGGTCCCCAAATGTGATCTATGCAAACCCACACACACACACAAACACGCACACACACACACACGAAAAAGACCGTTATTAATACAGGTTTGTGCTTAATACCAGTGGGAGTTGAACTCCCCATCTGCATGGCTGCCTAACTTGAAGAAGCATGTTTTGTCGGGCCTGCCGGGCGCACAGCCTCAGCACTGCAGTGATTAAAGAACTCTTACATTTCAATTGATTATCGCGGCAGCGGAGGGAGCACAAGAAAGTCCGAGGGGTGGGGCCTCGAGGACGTGTCCCAATCAGAGCCCTCGGCCAGCGCTTTGGCCTGTACCCCGAGTGAGGGTGCCTGTGTCATGAGAAGCGAGGGTGTTTGATAAACAAGAGGACAATGTGCATCGGGGTCCCCGAGGACTGCTGGTCCTCTGCGGTCCCGCAAAAAGCATGGGCCACTATGGGGGCTGCTGGGGTGGGGGGCACAGGACGTCAGTCAGCCCAATTGGACCAGCCTTATCAGTGCTGAGCATAATGCTGTTGGCATGTTTGTGAGTGTGACAGCAGGCTCACCTTCCTCATGGTCTGTCCAGGGGAGTCTCCAAACCTCATGCCTGGTGGGGACAAAAGAGAGAGCAATCAAACCTTCATGGCGGTAACTTTGGTGCCGAAACGGCGCTGTGGCTTTCTGGAGCATGGAGAAGGTGCAGCGGGTGTTAATTGTGTGGCATTATAAACCGTGGTTTTCTTTTGTTGGAAGGTGTGGTTCCCCAGCACTGTGGAGTGCCGGACAATAGGGAGGTGAACGGCCTTTACGGCAGAGGTGCCGCTTAATGAGACAGCGCTCACGCAGGCTGGGAGGCCTGACTGCACCCCAAACGGCTGTTTTGGCAGTGAAGGCCCTACCAGCTCCTGGTGCTAGGCCAGTGGGGGTTAAATTAGCCTGTAAAAAAGGCTCTGCTCATCCGCAGAGCCTCAGAAGCTGTATCCCATGAATGCGCTTATGTTTCGGTGCTGAGTTAGCAATCTGTTAGCTGTGTTTTTATGGAAATGTGCTCCACTGACTCCCGACTGTGTCACATATTTGGACCTGCTGTGTCACCGTGTGTGATGGACTGTCACTCTGGATACCCCTTCTTTCATTGTCATCTTGTGACACATGCTGGAGAGGGACAAAGGACTTATGGTAAATATACTAAATATATATACACGCACACATGTTTGTGGGGACTCTCCATTCATTTCTATGGGCATAACCCTAATCCCATCAATGACAGCCTTAACCCCTACACAGCCCTAATCTTAACCATAAGTAACCAAACGAAATACAAGCATCTTTAGTTTTTTAACTGCAGTCACAGATTACTGTAAAATAAGATTTTCCCTTCTGTGGACCAAAAAGGACCCCAAATCACCAAAATATTTGATCCCCACAATGTAATATATACATGGTCACACACAGACACACACACTGTGTGTATTTTCTGGGTTACATAAATGAGTCCCTTATGTTATTTTCATATTCTGTTACTTTTAAAAGTTTATTTACCACATGTTGGACTGGGAACTAATATTTGTTAAATATACAACATTAGTATACAATGATTATTAAAGTATTAAAATGACTAATTGTTTAACTCTTAACTGTGAAGTATTAAGTATTAAAAAATGCCACTAAATTGAACTCCATATGTGCATGACTCAAGTAAGTTAGTCAAAATTCACTTTGCACACAGTTGTCAGGCACTGAATATGAATTAAAAGAGTTAAAACTTTATCTAAGGAGTCTTCCACCAATGTTTGGGATGGAGACACAAAGATGAGAAGGAGAAAGTGTCGGCTGTCCTGAGGGTCAGGGATTGAAAGAGTGTCTGCCTAGGCGAGGGGTCCCACAAAATTGTTCCTGAACAACATGTCCGGTTGTGAAGAAAGCTAACATTAACGCTACTGCACAGCGATCAGGAGAAGGAAGCTATGGCGTCCAGAGGCTGAGATCGGAGTAAATGTACATCTGCTCTGTGCGTCAAGAGCAGCAAGACTGATCTGTAAGGGAGGGAGGCAGGTATGGAGCCATTACGGAAAAAGCCCCATCGCTGGGGAGGCCAGGAGTTCACCTGAAAATAATAGAGTGACCCAGTTAAGATGCGGGGAGAAGAATCTGTGGCTGGAGAAACAGGGATGATGCTGCGCGGCGGGGAGTGAGTGTCCTGTTTGGACGGAAGCATGGCTTTCTGCAGGACAGGGGTACCAAGGACAGGGCCTGGGCTGCACTGGAGGACATCCAGCATAACAAGGTGAATGTCCTTCAGCAGACTGTTAAAGTCCTGATCTCAATCCCACCGAGAATCAATCTAACAAAAAAAGAAGCGCAGCACAGTCCAGGCGTGCTGAATGACCTGGAGCGAGTCTGTCAACGTGTAATGGGATAAAATCACACCAGGTCAGCGTGCAAATCTGGGGGATAACTGCACATTAGTGCTGAGGCTCTACGGCGGGGAGGGCAGTCTTATCCGCAAAGGACCACTGGGTTTTCGCTGAAACTCCCTAATTTGATCACTGATTAGAGGACTGGTTGGCTGAAGAGTCTTCACACCTGGGTTTGAACAGCTGACCTAAAGGTTATTCCAGAAACCTGCATACACACCGGCCCTTTGCGGATAAGACTGCTCACCCCTGCTCTACGAAATACTAAGGTGTGGGTCTGAATGTCTGTGCAAGCGGCAGGAATTAGGCTTGATATCCTTTAAAATTTCAGCTGAGAAATAACTTGGATTTAAAAAAGTATGGAAAAAGGGTGTCAATAAAATGCAAAAGAATCTTAAATACTTAATATTAAATACTTAAATACTTAAAATCTAGAGGAATCATAATCATCTGTAAACAGATTTGCAGTGCCCTATAAAAGAATGATACTAAATATTTTTACATTGATTTTATACCATGCTGGTCACGTTTATCTGACACTTATCTAAAGCAGCTTACAGTAGAGGGAATGCTTACAGTTTTATTTTCCCCTTTGCATTGTTAGCACAAGGCCGTACTTGTTGAGGCACAGGAGCTGCGTGTATGATGGGATGTTTAGACCTACAGCATGTTATAGCAGAGCCGGTTTAGTGGCGTGACCCAGCGGCTGCATCTCTGGTCCTTCATGCATTATGTTGATTCTCCATTTCCCTCATGCGTCCCCAGGAAAGGTCAGGGAGCTGATTGGCTGCCGCTGTGCCTCCTTCCTGTGACCTTGCCCCGCCCACCCCAGTGTTAGCTCAGCTTCCTCTGGGAAGCCCTTAAGTGCTGCATCATCCAGGTCATTCACATGCTCACCATGCCCAGCTCACTAATTAATAAACAGTTAGGAATTTACCCTTGTTAAAAACTGAGGTTAAAGCCCAGTTGTTTATTTAGTAGCAGAGATACTGTTGTGTGAACACAGTAGATCGAACGCTGAGCACTGAGCAGTAGAAGGGGAGGGGCTGCCTTCTTGGACTGCGTGGGCTGGGCAGACTGCCCCAGCCGTCTGGATCACTGTGCCATTGGATGCAGCGTGGCCTTGTTCAAGACTGAGCACTTTACCTGCTAATCCAGGGCAGCTCATTCCTACTCCTGGAGATCTACCACACTGTAGAGCAGGGGTGGGCAGTCTTATCCAGAAAGGGCATGCAGGTATGCGGGTTTTCACAGCAATTCCTTAAGCAGATTACTAATTAGACGACTGATTGGCTGAAGAGTCCTCACACCTGGGTTTGAAACCTGCATACATACCGGCCCTTTGTGGATAAGATTGGGCACCCCGGCGGTACAGATAAGGTGAGCTTTAACATAGCTGGTTCTAATGCTGTGTTGCGTTCGCCTCGGAGGTCGGAACTCACTCACATCACACACAAGTTAACAGCATTCCTGTGCAGCAAATCAGAAAGCCATTTAGGGATTTTTTGCTTACCCAGATAACTTGTCCGATTTAATTTACCCCAGTTCAAGTGGCCTTTATCTTAGTTCACTTACTTATAGCTCAGACTTCCTTAAATCCGACAAGAAGTCTGCTTAAGCAAGAAATTCTGCTTAATGAAATGGGCCCCAGTTATTTAATTTGTCATCATTGTTAGCAATATCGGTGGAAAACAACACATTACCTGCATAAAAACACATGACAAATTACACAGGGAAAGACAGAAAAAAGCTTAACAGAAGGGATACTGTTACAGCTAGCTTCTAAAGCTAACTGAAAAAATGAATGAATTACTGAAGAACAACTGCTTTTAAGCGAAGTGCGAAACCTGAGCCGCAGCACTGATTCATCTATCAAATACTTCAAGACTGTTCACCTCGGTTTCTGACTGGGACGAAACTACTTGCACTTCTTTTGATAAAGGGTGCCGTCATCTTGAATTCTGAGCTCAGGGTTGTGTGGATTCCTCTGAGTTCAAGAGTCGGAATTCCAACCTCAGGGGGCTTTGCAGTTGATATTTCCAACTAGGAACTTGGAGTTTATGAGTTACGAGTTGAAATAGAACGCAGAATCACACTGAGATGTTACTGTAGGACCTTGCATGCTTAATTGCACCTAAGTTTTGCAGGGTGGTTGATCTTCAGGAGCAGGAAAGAGCTGGTCTGTGATGATCCATCCATGTCTGTAGTTTCCTGGGGAGAACACATTCTCACTATCTCAACTTGGTATCTAGTCGAGCATACCTTTTTTAAGTTTATCACCAATTTTTAAAGATTAATTAAACTTAGAAATTCTTGTTTCATGCTGTTGACCCTGTTTATCTTCTTGTGTATTTCTTTCGAGTTCATTCACCTTGTTTTTCTGTAGAATTTTCTGCCTAGGTTTCTGTATCTGTGACCTTCAGCTTTCCAAGGTTCCGAATTTCAATGGGATGTTGAGTACGTGTGAGGGAGCCTGACTGTTGCTGTGTGACCCCAAGTGTCACCGCACTGAGAGCCTTGGGAGACCTTTCCACACACACCACCCCACACCATACCCACGGCCCATAATTGGAATAAAAATGAGGGCAGGCAGTGTGGTCCTTAGAGATCTGGGCTTTTGGTATACTTTACTGAGCATGGATCCATTCCCATAATGCACCGGTAAAAGCCAGTGAATGCCGTTGACGCTCTGTGAATTCCTTCACGGCTTCTGAGACCTCCGTTGCTACTTCCCTCTCATTAGTCATTGCAATTATCTTCCTCATATCCTGATCGTGCGCTGCATTCTCAGAGATGCGGGGTGATGCCAATGCACTGACATAGAAAACAAACTATTCTCCTGAAGTGCCTCATGGGAAAACAACTTAGTAACAAGAAATATTTTACAGTGTTAAAGTTTTGTAATGCGTACATATCTGTAGACTGCAGCTCTTTTTCAAAGACTCCAGAGCTCTGTATGCTAATTCAGGCAAAGCCACAGAGTTTCTCTGCATCAGATTAATCTGAGGGGCTTCTCTATGACCTGGGCATGCAGTAGAGGAAGAAGCTGCGTTCATCCTCGCATGAAAAGATGCTGCGTTACCCATGACCCGAAGGAGAAAACCGGAGTTCTGAGATGCATATGCCTTGGAATATATGTCTCGGCTGCTCAAAATTACACCGCTGAAATGTACCAACATCTTTTAATTAACGGTGCGGGGTGAGATTATGCGAGGTGGAGGGGCCCGTTCCTCCTCTTAGATATTAGCGGTGGAGAGATGGGCCTGTGCTGAGATGCCCTTTCATTCTGCCCTGGTTGTCATTCTGTGACTAAGGTCATACGCAGACGGTTGAGTGTTTGATCAGAACCCTTGCGGCGTGTGAAGAAGCTTCTTGGCAAAGTAATGGGAACCTCAGTGATGAATATTTCAGCAGCTCACACTTGCTCTCAGTGCGGGGCTCCTGCACGCTTTTGTTTTAAACATGATCACTTTATGTAATTATTCTGTTTTGCTGTTTTCTTTCAGTTCAGTTCAGTTCAACTGTATTGTGATTATATAATGACAGAGCAAAACCAAACATAAGTTGGTGTAAACTCTGCAAGAAAGGCCAGATGTAATTAAATAAAATATTTCACATAAAAGAGGTACTATATTATATGGGGGAGGGGGATATAGGTGAAGTATGTAAATAGGATTGTGTGACCAAGTACCAAACAGTAAGCAATTTAATTCATTAATTTTAATTCATAGAATATAATTTTTGTGAAATTTTAAATTTTGTTTCTGTGTATATAGCTGGGTTTATTATTTTTGCTGGGGTGTCAGTTAATGAGCCCTCAGCTCCGTGTGCCGACGCTTGTTAGTTTTGCATTGTGGACAATGATCGCAGACAACGCATGTTACCTCTGTAGCTGTCACCACCTTCCCCAGTCCTCATCGGGAGTGAAAACCGCAGTTAATTGGTAAGACTGGCATTGCAGTATGTTCTATGCGGTCACTCTGCACTTTTGCATGAGTGGTTTGTTGATACCCTATAAGTAGCCATAGTAACAGGTAATGTATGCATTAGATACATTTGTTAGCATGTAAGGTAGGCAAGATGTGTTCTTTTGTTGGCACCGCAAAGTGCAAGTGTCAAACTTTAAGGTCATAATTACTGCTTTATGTGATTGGTTAGAAAGTTAGAGTGTCTGACTATGATAGCTCATTATGATATGCGAGTATGCTGTAACGTGGGGAGCATCAGGCTCGTGGAAGTTTTACTTACACAAAAATGTTCTGAGCACAGAATGAAAAATGATCGGTTCAGTTCAGAGAGATAACCAATCAGATTATTGAGAAGATGGATCCAAATCACTATAGGAGGTGTAACCAAGACATCTGATTGGTTCGTTATGCCTGTTCTTGTTGCTTGGGCCTACCTGCTCTGCAGTCTGGTTATTTCTCCTGACCAATCATTTTTCATTCTGCCCTGTGCAAGTAAAACTCCTATGAGCGATTAGCGGTATTCTAGCCTTCCAAATCCCAGCAAAGGAACACCTGTTGTGTCCATGGAGCATACCGTTGCTGAGTAAGGTACTGGGAAAATACACAGGGAAAGATAGACACAGAAAAAACTTAAAAGACGGTAAGCTGTTACAGCTAGCTTTTAAAGCTAACTGCAAAAATTAATGAAATGCTGAAGACAACTTGTTTTAAGCATTGAAGTTAATGAAGTGCTAAACCTGAGCTACAGCACGGATTCACTTCTCAAATACATCAAGACCGTTCACCTCAGTTTTTGACTGGGATGCAATGACGTTGACACGTTATCACGTCGGAGCTAATTTCCATGGAAACGCAGAGAGTGAGAGGACCAGAAAGTGTTAAGTGATATAATAGCGCTATGTTGTCTTGGCAAATACAGGCAGCAGGGTTCCATAAACAAATCTTAAGTTACCATCATACAGGTTAAGTGAATTAGCGCAACTCAAACAGGCTGCGCTGAAGGGGCCCAATCAGATGTCTCATTAAAATGCATGAGGCGTGTTGACCTGCAGGAATCCTGCTGAAACTTTTAGGGAACTTTGTTGATGGTGACAATGAAGGATAAAAAATACAGACATGATTTCAGGTATATTGTATAAAAACAGTATGAGTTGGCGCTGCCTGTGTTTACGGTAGCATAGAAAGGAAGGAGGCCATTTATAAATAAATTTGCATCGCCATTCATCTTGTCAGTGTTTATTTACTGACATTATGTGAAAGCATATTGGGAAGTAGAGTCTTTTTAGGGATTATTCTCTTTTTAATCCCTCTTTTAAAATAAATTAAAATGGATCATTTATGACACTTGTAATAGCAGAGATCCTTCTTTAACAATCGCAGTATCTACTAATGTACAATCAGCGTGTCTTTGTCTCTACATGCTACCTATTTGTTGTTTATAGTCTAACTACTTTTATATTTTATGTTTTGCTTTTATTGTACAGTGTCCTTGGGTACTTTGAAAAGCGCTTAAAATAAAATGCATGTACTGTATGTATATATGTAATGGACGTAAACGAGGGCCAAATTCCAAGAGCAGCTCAAAGCCAAAGTGTATCTGAAAAAAATGCTAACCAGGGGGTTCCCCTGACGATAAAATTTGCCGACCCAGTCCACCTATGATACAATCCGCTGACCGGGCCAATTGACTAAATAGTGTTACCTTTAAAATCGTTATTGCTTATTTAAAAATCTGCACGAAATGCAGCTTAATTTTTAACATACCAACACATTTTACTTTCAAAAAAGCCCCCGCAACTTGCCAAAGCCTGCTGTGTTTTTCAGTGTTGATTTTTTTGTATTTTCACTGACCCAAGTACTAAAGCGCAAACATGCTACTGTTGAAGCTACTGCTTCCGTTCATTAACTCAGTTACCTTTGAAGCTGTTAACTCGCTAATAGATAATCAAACTACTTCCTTCTTCTGAGCACCCTCAGCCAGAAGCCTGTCCGTTCCTCTTTGATGGGGTGGCTCTGTCTCGCTACACACTGAAGCGATGTTCATTTCCCTCTTCAAAGAGACCAGGTATGAAATAGCCTGAGCCACGCTGTTCCGGTTGGGCTCTGGAAGCACATCTTTCTAAAGCACTACATTTCACGCCACCCTGGACAAGCTCTTCCAACAGGAGCAGAGAACTCGCAGGTTACAGTATATTATACACTCTCCTCCAATCACATGGGGTGTTTTTCCTATTGATTTTATGCCAAAACCTCGCTAGTGATGAAACAGAGGCAATACCAGGCGAATTCCTTGCAGGTTGCACAGTGCTTTGGATATGCCCCCCCCCCCCCCATTGCTCTCAAGCCCAGCAAAAGAAATGAGTCAGACTTCGTACAGGGCCAAGCTGCCCTCCTAGGTGTACCTCACCTGGCTCTGCCTTGATCCCATATCAAACTGACTCTGATTGGATCAGACACCCCGGTAGGGAGGGCCATACTTTGTACCACACGCATGTGTCACATGCCCTCTGGTACTTCCTGTCATGTGTGCCATGGCGTTCCTTAGAAAGAGCCCAGCAAAAGCTTGCTCATGTCATGGGCTTCCATGTGAAACTTTCACTTGATGGAGCGGAAAATAGCAGCAACAATGCGGCTCCCTGCGTCCTGCGATCGCATGTTCCGATTTGGCTCATTGTCTTCTGCCGTTCTGACTCTAGACCACTATGTCGCGGTAGAGCCAGGGCAGAAGCATGATTCCGGTGAGACTCGTAGCCTGTGCATGTTAAAAACGACACCCCACGGGAGGTCATCCTCCAGAAATGCAGTTTAATCAGACTAACAGTGGGAACCGGCGACGGATTCGCCGGGGTCACCGACTACCGCAGGTTTAATGAGGCACATTCCATCAAGGCCTCAGATGGGTAATTCTATGCGAACGATTGTGTGAAGAAGGAGGGAAACCGATGCAGCAAAGGCGCAGAATCTCACAGTAGGTTATTATTAGATAGCGCAGCTATTCTAGGAACAAAAACATGAGTACAGCTTTTGGTGTCTTAATTATTTTTTTCCCAGAATAAGGGCATCTTTAGACAAAATCTATCTACAGACTGCTGCCTTTAATGCTTATTAAGTGTAGTTTTTCATTTGTTTTATCTCAAACAACCTGATCATGGTATAATAACAATGTGTCCATCTCATGTCCCAGAACCATATTTGTGATGAAGGGAACAATAAAAATGGGATTTATGCCATTTTTATAACCAAATACTCCAAGGAATGGTGCTTGTCTAAAAATTGTTGCTGCTCAGAGATGACTGGTACTTAGGGATTAGGAATAACTCTGCTGTCACTTTTTACAGCTATTATATACTCACAGGAGTTCCAATCTCTTGGTAACAGCTAGTCCCTCAGGACCTTGTTAATGAGGGATGTATCCGAAGGTGCCATTTTGAGTGACAGAGGCCTGGTGCACAGAGGGAGTTGTTGCCGTGACATCCTGAGCATGTGTGAAACCGGAAGCGTTTGCATGAAATTCCTGGGCTTCTGGAATTAGAAGTCTAGTTCTACCTCGGTGACAACACCCGGACCACTCCCCCCCCGAAGGGAGAGGAGTCCAGATTTTCACCCTCATCCACGTTGCAGTATTGTGGCCGTTGATGACGGTCGAATAAATCCCAGTCAGCCTCAGATGTGTTGCTGGGGCCTCCTGTCAGCGTGTTGGTGACCCTGAAGGTCAGGCGCTCTCCCGCCATCTGGCTCGCTCCGCCTGTGCCGATGCGCTCGGTCTGTAGGAGGGCCATCTGTGCTGCTAACGCTAGCTGCTGTTGAATGACGTGGATCTTCCGTACCTTCCCAGCAGCAGCAGTAATGCTGGTATGTCTCAGTCTGGTAGTGGGAGATCTGCGCCTCATTTTCCAGTGTGCGTTGAAATACAAGGCTACCTTTACATTCATCGAATTTGAAACGTGGCCATGGATTTTGTCTACTCTAGATGAGATGTTTTAGCAACAAGGCTACATCCTTGGATATTTCAAGAGCAGTCTCATGTGATATTAAGCAGTTCCAGCTATCCATCTGTGAAAGTGCTTATCTTCAGCAAGGTTATAGACAAATTGATCCCATCAATTAATATTTATGGAAACATCACAGAACATCATGATCGTATTTTCTGTTCTGTTCCAGCAGTTCATTTGTGTTCCAGCGGAACACTCTTGTTCCTCAGTGTGTTTCCAAACTCCTGGCTGGCTCAGTAGTGCCTGCCCCTTTTATCTTTGGCCTGATGTGATCCATGCTGGACGGCAGGCAGACGTGACTGACGGCTGCAGGGAAACTGAGCTTGCAGGCCTTTGTGTTTTGGGGAACCTCCAACAATTGGAGAACCGACTGTGGTCCTGCATTAAATCCCCCCTCTGGAGAACCCCCCTTTTTTCATGAAGGACTTAATTAAATCCTGACAGTAATTGCGAGCTCTGTGAGGATGAGCGCTACATTTCCAAAGTAGGAAACCGGCAAATTTGGCCAGAATGCATCTCACTCTTTGCTCAAGTCAAATCAATGATTCCAGGCATGCTTTGTGTTATGAGAAGCTTTTAGTAATTGAAGGAAACTGAATGAGAAAGACACTGCAGCCATCTTTGGACCCAAGCGATGGCAGATCAGATTTCAAGGTCTCGAATGGACCTCTGTCAGGAAGTGTAAACTGCACCATTAATCTCTCTGTGGCAAAAAATGCTTATGCAACCACCACTTTTAGACTGAAGCGCGATGAAGGTAAAGGTCAAAATCCAGTAGTCGAGGCTGCTGGCAGATTCGCTAATGACCTCCAGCAGCTCCCTGGGGAGTTCAAGAGGATGGTGACTGGCTAAACATGGAGAACGTGGCCTGTGCGTCAAACCTTTAATAGGAAGCGCATGTCAAAGGAATCATAAGGGCAAACATCTGTTAATTTAATTGTTGATTTCAGAGTCAAACTCTGAGATAGACAATGCTCATGGAAAGTCTTGGAACATTTACTTAATTCTGTAAAAAAGTTAGAAATTTATTGGTGTTATAACAAATAATGTTTAACATATCTGCACAGACATTTTCTCTTTAAGTCTGATGAAAATGATTTTTTTGACTGAATTATTCAATTCAGTTATTGTAATTCTTAATTGCAATTATAGTCACTGACTCCAGAAGAGAATTGTTTTCACAGAAATGTTTGGTGTATCATGTTATTGTTACTAATTACATAACACCCAATGAGACTAAAGAAAAGAACTATAATTTGGGTTTCACTTTATTACAACGTGAAATTAATGTTTTACTTAAAACTATTGGTTGTTTCTAATCCAATATATATATATATATATATATATATATATATATATAAAACACATGAATAATGATTTTTTTTATAAATTTGGA
>JAODUD010000019.1:366604-379033 GCA_026784285.1 Stomatorhinus walkeri | reverse complement strand
AAAACTATTGTTTTTTTCTAATACAATATATATATATATATATATATATATATATATATATAAAACAAATGAATAATGATTTTTGTTATAAATTTGGAGTATTTTTACAGAATTATGCAAGCGTCCCAAGACTTTCCGTGAGCACTGTAGCTCAAGTCATAAACACTGGGTTTTACTAAATATCTAAAAATATACTGTAAGTATCCATTGGTTTTGTCTTGGTGTGTAGATGTTAAGCACTTAGATCCCATCACTCTTTCTGAAGCGTCACATGCTCTGTTTTAATGGTAAACTTAGTTGGGGAATAGCCAAGAGATTTTTGATAGCTAAGACTTTGAGTTTTCCATTTGCGAACCTGGGGATCCATGTGGGGGCAGTTTAACAGAAGATTCAGTTGAATTAAAGGTGTTAGTGAGAGGCAAAAATACAGATTTCCGACGGTGGAAGAGGGGTAATTAACTTTGTGCTCTGTCAGCCTTCAGAAAGCTGGAGTCAGCCATATGTCTATGGTGGTCAGTGTTCTTTTGGATGCTAATTACTGTCAGAGTACAGAAGAGTAAATAAAGTGGGTTTGTCTTCCTTGGCTTTCAGACTGAGGCAGAGGGAATAGATGTCAGGTTATTGCTTTTGTGTCGATTGTATCGTAATCACCCCATATGCTTTATATCCTGCCTCCAAGAGATTTCTTCAGTGATTTCTTCCAGCCTAAGAAGTGTTACTTGGTTGAATTCCTTTTTACTGCTCTTTTGATCATCCTCCAAACTTATGCTTTTATAGGTGTGTGTGTCTTGCATAGAAAGTAGGTCTTTTAAGTAGGTTTATTTATCTAGGGTGACGCATCTTGCAAGCTTGTTACCTTCTAAATACATTCTGTTTTTCAGTGCTTGAAATCAATGAATTGTGGAATTCTGATCCATTCTTGTTGCAGGGGTAATGGAATTCAGAGACCTGCAGACTAACGTGTCCCGCAAGCTCACCAGTATCTGCACAGCTAACAGGTTTGACGTTTTCAAAGCCTGGATTCAGAGGGAAGCCTTCATACCAGACAAAGCTTGTTTTTTTTTTTTTTTTTTTTCTTTTTTCTGACGCTTAGCCCGCCTGATTCAGGGCAGTACATGAAATCTGTCTTGTAGCGTGGGTGACACCGTCATTCTGGGCAAACCCTCTAAACGTGTTCGGCCTGTCTTATTAAGATATGAAACGCTTCTTTTCATCAGGAGCAGAGGGAGCCATTTACCCTTGCTTAATAAGGTGAGACTGAACATAAGCCCCTGACTGCGCCTCCTATCCGCTCACCTGGAACGTGACACCGGTGCAGATCCGCTGGACGTCGTCCTGTTGCACTAAAACTGACACTTCGCCTGCTGTTGAAGATTAAGGAAGAGACCGCACACCATTTAATTAATTTAGCCTAACTGCAGGCACCCAGAAAATATTGTGCTTTTCATCTTCCACAGCAAGCAGTACATATTCATTATAAACAGCCTGCGTTTAATCTAAAAACAGTCTAAAAATTGTGAGGCAAATAGCCTGTTTAGACTGGTTCATATTTCTGAAGCGGCATATTTGGCTCTTAGTCTTTACATTTTGCGTCTTTCATTTGTGTGGAATCAGTCAAGGTCTCCGCGAGAATATCTGTAGACACATACTAAGACGAATTTGCATGCCTGTGTGCTGTAAACTTCTTGGCATGTGAATATGAAATATATCTACTGCCAGCATGGCATGTTTTTTTTTATACAGTGTGCTTAGAAAAACAAGATAATACATTTTTTATTAAGTCTCTGTATGAGCCTCCTCTATGTAAGGAATTATAAACATAGCCATTAAACACTGTAATAAACACAGAAAGCATGTATTATACATGAAGTTAATATCAATGCATATCCATAAATACCTTTTGCAATATGCATAAGAAATTATAAACATCAAACTGCGTTATTAGTGCAATATGAGTGAAATGTTATTTTGACTAGGCAACATGATAAAGTTTGCGTTCAATTCATCTAAATACAGATTAGTGTAAATAGCACTGCTCCCTTTGGAGTGTGTGTGGGAATGGGCAGCAAGATTCTGTAGCACCAGCTGGTCTTTCTTGTGGCTACGGATTATAAACTGCAGGCAGTGCGCTACCTGTGTCATGTACGCTTTCTTCTCCCTATTGCTCTGCTTTGCAAAAGAAGGAAGTGTTAAAACTGAACTGAGTTTCATAATGTTCTAAAAACTAAAAGGTTTCATTGCCTTGTTTGCGAATAAAGCCGGCGACGTTCCTGTATTTGTCAGTGAACAGTTCCCACTGTCTTGAGATCCTCCTAATAGTTTTTCTGTGATTTAATTGAAGTGAAAGTCCTCTTTTCGCCTGCCCCACTTGATAACCGTACACTATACAGCCATTAATGACTTAACTGAGCAAACAAATGAAAATGTAAAGATTTTCTAGTCCCAAATGGTAATAGACTCATAAAACTGTTTTCAAAGTCCTTAAAGTGGAAATGCATTTTGAAGACAAACAGAGCAGCGTTCAAAAGCCTTAGTGGGTGTGATTTTAAATGTCTGCTAGCTAAGTTTATCACTTGCTATACCCGCTTTCTATTCAAGCCATCCCTGCACGTCAGCTTAGATATCCACCAAACTAGACCAGCAGTGTCTATGGCAAAGGGCTTTCTGAGGCTGTGCCTATATTCACCGTATATCGCTGTTTCTTGCAGCTTGTTGCTTTAATAGTAATGATAAATCATGATAAATAATCATGATCATGAAGTAAGAACAGGCAAAACATATTTTTATCCTAAGATATCTCGTGAGCAACCCATGTTCTTTCCACATAGACTTGTTTGCGTTTGTGGAATAGTAACACTCTGTAGCCTGTTTACTCTAGTGGTATAGTACAGATATAGTATAGTCCAGTATAGTATAATGTAGTATAGCATGAAGGCTGTGTGTACACTGTGCATTATGACTTCCAGACAGCAAGGCTTCGTTAGCACAGAGGTACATGAACATTGTGATTGATATTAATAACCCTGTGTGGTCAACAAGAGACTATATCGCTTAAGGTTACTGTTGTGCTGACATGCCGCTAATAAAGTCTGTATAAAATCCCGTGGAGGGATGTGACTTTGATGCCACTGAGCAAAGCATATGTTATGTGTTGCTTTCAGCAAACGATTAAAGAAACACGTCTGGTTGTGGCTACAGGAGCATAGTAGCCATGGCAGAGCCACGCCCCCTCCACATCATCCCTCACACGAGTCCACCGACTCAGGCTAACCTCCGATCCAGACCTGATAAGGATGTTTTTCCCTTTTTGAGCTAGTTTGGGTGAAGAAGCATTCTTCCTGGTGGCCCAGTGCAGTTCCTGAAGGCTCCACAGTTATGCAGACAGAGTCAATTTCCAGTTTCTTTTGCCTTTTTTTTCTGAAGTGCTCGGTCCAAAATGGCTTTTAGAAGGAGTGCCATGCTGCTCTGTAGTGTAGCAAATGGCACTTTGACGAAAGATTTTCTTTCACCTCGAGCAGAGCCGAAAAGGTTCTTCAAATATTAATTATGTGTCCATCAATAAAAAATGGCTTTCTGTAACAGTATTGTCAAGCCTCTCCCTGCATGAAAGTGGTGAGGTTCAGAGCAGGAAAAGCCAGGGATCTGACCTTCTGAAGACTTGCAGGAGCTGGTCCTCTGTCAGTTGCACCCGCTGACTGGCAGTAGGAATCTGTACTGACGTGTTCTCATTCGATTTCCGCAGCTTACGATCAGCTCCTATTTTCCCTGCTAAATCGACAGATTACTGACGTGTTTAAGCAATTCAGAGCCTCAGTGCTGTGCCCAGTACAGTTAAGTTACTCCTCTGGGCTTTTAGAACATAATGACCTTTGTAGGGAAATGCTTGTGGTCAGTTGAATACTATAATATTCTCTTCACATTAAGGACAATTTAAGTGTACCTGGCAAAACTGATTGATAAAATTTAGAAGGATGTGTACAGACTCTTCTAAAACATTCGGTCAGATTGCCAGGTCATGTGATGTCACTGTCCTTTGTAGGTGGCTTGGTGTGTCCAGACTTTTGACTGGCACTGTACGTGAGCACACAGAGTAGGAGAGAAGCAAACTGAAGAGTTGACACCATATCGCACGAAGCAGAATGCAAATAATGATGTCATAAATATGCTAATTAGCGTAAGGCGACATCTAGCGACATTTAACGTCTTTTCGAGTAGGCTTTAGCTACTTGCTTTAGCTACTTGCTTTCGAAAGCATCTGGCAGCCCTGCCTGGACCTATTCAAAAAATGGCGTCACTCGGTGTTCAGCTTGCTAGCCACATGCGGCTCGCCAGATCTTTACTGGCAGCTTCTTTGGCGAGCATATTACTGCCTTCACGTGAAAGTCGTAATGAAGTTGTAGTTACGAGTTTGTCACGTTCAAAGTAGCACCACCCCTTTTTGCATATTGCAGTGCTCTGCTCTAGTCACCAAGCATGGATGAATTTGTGGTAAAACAAAAGTGAAAAAACAAAAGTGGCAAACATTCAAGAGTCATCTGAAAATACTGCTCAACCTAATGAACAAGTAGCTGAAAAAGATGACAATGGAGATAAACGTGAAGGTTTTCTACTGTTATCCGACCTAAAGGAGCCTATTTGGTAAAAGATATGAGCTATTCGAGGTGAGCACAGGTTTCAGGACAAGTGGACAGATAAATTTTTATTTGCATTTCACTCAGAAAATCCATTGTGTTTAATCTGCCACAAACCTTGCTCTGGTTTCAAGTGTGGCCAATTACAAGTCCACACAAACTGTGCACACAAAGGCATGTTTCCACCCAGGAGCAACATTAGGAAGTAAAATCTGTGCACAACAAATTGTGAACAACAAAAACACATAGCAAACTCTACTTTTGAGCGTTTGGCAGGGGCAACATTTGAGACTGTGTGGATATTAGTGGAAAAAAAGCATTTTCTGGTGCATAAATAGTGAAAAAATGCTTTTCTTGGCTACTGCATAAATGTTAGAAGGCTAATTTAGCGACAAAGAAGAAATGATAAAGCTGAATCCTGGTTATGATTGGTGTTTACTTCATGTTTGGCTCCTTGCTTGATTTTTCCCAGCCAATGTAGCTCCCTTGGGAAAAGATAGTGAGAAAAATTGCTGTAAAGGTTCCCACTCACTACCTACATTTCAGAGTCTCCAATGCTGGTCCTGCAGGGCCAGTTTGCAGCACAGTCTGCTGATTTCCATCCTCAAACACACCTATTAAACCTGCCAATTAGCTGAAGAGCTGAATATGGTGTATTTGAGCAGAGGAAACTGGAAACTGTTACCCACTGGCCCTGCTGGACCGGAATAGGGGCAACTTGTTTTATTTGTCTCCTTTGAGATTGACGGGTGGGTGGAGGTATCCATATAGTCAAGGGGCTCCAGTGGCTGTGTGGCCACTGGTCAGGTCTGAGGGGGGAATGTGGAGAGCGAGGCTTGTCCGGACTTCCTAGGGTAGCTGGAGGGGTCTGATTGGCCCCCTGACTCCCACACTACCTGTCACAGCTGGGCTTAAACTGGTCCCTGTTAGCCAGTGCTGCTGGGAGGGGCTTGCAAACCATCTACTGTGCTGATCATAACATCTGCAGAAGAATAGACAAGATCTGCCCAGTTTTTACAGTCCTGGCAGGCAGCCCGACTTATACCTCTGTGTGTCAGGCAGTCAGCTAGAGCCGGTAGGTGAGTGAACAGGAAAGCCGTGAGTATTCCTACTCAAGACTGAAAGACAGCTCCATGTAAGAAACTACCTTATAAATCTAAATTAGGGTGGTGGGTGACATAATGAATGGGTTCTCCTGTCTTGCAACCCAGTGGTTAAACTAATTTTTTCCCAAATGTATTTTTTATTTGCAAGCCATTGGTAAATATCTTATTATACAATACACTGGTATTTTTTATGGCCAGAAGTAATGGGAAAATGATTAGTGAATGTAATTAGCAGCAGTTTTCTGTTGTTTTCCAGTAACAAACAAACTTATGTTTATTGCTGAGGAATCCCTCGTTTTTTTTTTGTTTTTTTTTAAAAAGCCTTTCTCCATAACATAAAATAATGATAAAATTACGTGATTTACAATTGTACAACTTTTCACAGAGGGCTGATGTTGAATGTATATCATGCAAACATGGACGTACAAGATAATGGAAACGCCACACAAAAAAAACAAATTTCACACCGAGGTAACTAAATTGCAATTAAAAATGCAGCCACTGAGATGAGTCATATTAGGCTGAATGTTAATTAGCGGCATGTCTCGCTTGTAAAAGTTTGATAGTCAGCACTTTGAAATGTGACTTTTCAGAGTAACAGAGAGCTGGAACCCAAACTGCAGGTGTCTCGATCACAAAAAACTGCAAGATTACTAGTGTGGAAAATCATGACCACATGTGCCAGGTCCATGTGACCCAGTCCTCTGCAAAAACTGTGCATTGTGAGTATCATAATGCTGGAATGTACATTTTTATCCGAGGTGGATGCACAATTTGTCCAAAAGACGCACAAAACCTGGACCCCAAAGGAATAGGAAAAAAGTAATATGGTCAGTGAGTCATCTTTCACCCCTTCTCCTTCATCTGTGCTGGTTTACACTTGCAATACGGGGAGGATCCATAATGACACAGGCACCCATCTTGAGGGAGTCATTAAGTCCGTAGATTTTGCATGGCTGTAAATCTACCAAAGAATATGGGGCCATTTGACAGGACTTGGTGCGTCCTGTGATGTAAACATTGTTTCTCTATGAGTCTCCCATATTGTATAGATCACAATGCCCACATAATAGTGACAGTAATACACACTGCTGAATGAATTCAACATTGGTTTCACGAACACCAGGATTAAGTGAAATGCCTCCCAAGGCCTCCTGATTCACCAAAACTAGATGTCATTGGCCCTTTGTGAGAAGTTCTGGAGCACAGAGTGCAAAGTAAATTTCCTCCTCCTCCATCCTTCAAATTGGAGGCTTTTCTTCTTGAAGTATGGTCCAATCAGAGTTTGAAAGTTCAGCTTCAGAAAGTACAAATCCAGACCATGATTTTGTTTCAATCAACCAATGTGACTCTTTATACTCAACTGGCTAGTTTCCACCTCTGGGTCCAATATCCCGCTAGCCACAGTGCAGAACAGCTTCAGACAGAAGCTGTTCTGAAGACAGAGGGTGACCCTACTTCTTATGAGGTCCTAGACGTATTGATAGTTTTCGCAATATTTTATCGAGACTATATTTGTAATAAACACAGCTAAACACTGTTATGAAGCTTATGAGGTGTTGGGAAGGAAATGATTACCAGGCTATACCATGATAACTTTGACACGGGCTAACACAACTAGCTGTGTATCTCACTTATCACCTTCAGTATAAATCAGGTTGACACCAAGGAGCAATACCACCCTCTTTCAAAGTCCCAGGAATGCCCCTGATTATAACGGAGGAAAAGGGCACTGTGATTTACAGCCTGCACCAGGGGAGAAAAACGAGCTTCCGGGAAGGTTCAAAATGAGTCTGAGAAGGCTCTCAACAGTCTGGCGAACAAGGCTCTCTGTGACACCTTATTTGACCAAGGCCCGGCTCAATCTGCTGTTAAGTCTCTGAAGTAGTAGGGAAATGGTTAGGATGTGGGGATCTTCAAATTATGGAAGTTGAGAATGAATGGGATACTAATAATCCTTTGGAAAAGTGATGTGGGCATCATAGATTAAGTCTAGATGGGGTGAGGGTGTGAGCACAGGAAGCTCAGCTCCAGAGAGAGAATGAGTGTATAAAAATTAATGAAGACGGTCGATATAAATGAACGACAGATTAGGAAATGCTGCTGAGTTTGCATTAATATTAAAATCAGTGCTTCCAGTGAAGCACTGAGCCACTGGAGACGGCAGCGTTTTGCATCATTCATGTTACATGTAGGTGTGAGTCACCAGTGCTCTGACGTGGCAGACAGACGCGATGAATGAACCTGTTTGCTATTCCTCACCGGGGGGGTGCTCCTGGTGTTCTGTGCAAAAAAAATTAATAAAAGTCCATAACATGATAAGACGAAATAAGAGGACAGTTTAGATACCCTGGTCTGTCTTTGTATGTTCGATTGTTGAAGATGATCTTCTGGAGCCTCTTTGTTGATGCATCTTGCTATTTGACAGTCGTGAAGCTCCACAATTCTGTTATCAAAAAGGACACGGGCTGCTTAGAGGTTTGCTTTAACACGGGCAGATCCTGACTACATCACTTTAGCTATTTAAAAAATGTCTAATATCGGAGAAAATGACCTTGTGTTATGAGTTGAGAGATAACGCCTACTGGACGGCTTACTCCATTGTATCCAACGCAGACGATCCTTTATGCGAAACGCCAAATTTCTGCCTCAGTGATATAAATGAAGCCAAGGTCCAGCAGCCTCTGGAGACCGGAGTGGGTCTTTTATCCCTTTGTCTGTCATTGTGATTTGGGAGTCGGGTCTTTCACGGGGTCTTTTTGTGCTTGTCAACGCTGCACGTCACCTCATCTCATCTGGGCCACAGAGCTCTCCATCCTTCACTAAAGTGGCTGGAGATGAGAGAGTGAGGATGCATCTGTGAGTTATCCTGGGGCTGCTCAGGCACATTGCACACTTGAAGACCCTACTTAAAATGCGCTGTGGCAGGCACATAACCAGACTAGACACTAGAATTGACGCCTGGTGGGCAGGCTGAGTTCAAACTGTCACTTGGGCTGGAGGTATGGTGTGGTGTAATGGCGCACCCATTCCTATAGGGGGCGCTCTTGGGTCTGAGATCAGATGACCATCGCACTGCTTTGTATTGAGCGACAGAACTGAAGAGGGTATTCTCGCATCCATGTTTATTGATTAAAAGCACAACGCTCAATAGATCACCTGATTGTCCTGTACTTTGAAGATCTAGTTACTAAAGCCATTTATAGCTGCTTGGGGGTTTTTGGTGACTGTGCCGACATGGGTGGAGCCTGACAGGACAATGAAGTGACAAAATTATACCATCTCTTATTTTTTTCTAGATGAGAGCTGTGAACATCTGATGAACTTCTATTAATTTGATAATTAAACCGTTTTGATAGCTGACAGGGGCGATCAGAATAGACATCTGCAAGGCCCTGAATTGTTCTGACACCAAACTTTAAAATCTGCGTCCTTACTGTGTGCCGAACTGAACGGCACGTCCTTGAAACAAGTCTCTCTGAGTCTGTCACCATCCACCAAGGTTTCGTCTTTTCTTTTTTTCTTTTACGTCACTCGTGGCACCTCTGCGCCTCCGTTGCCGTCAGTCACAGCATGCTGACATTTGTTTACATCTCCGCTCACTGCCGTTGTCAAGAAAATTTAATCACGGCAGCTGGACTGTTTTGCTGCGCTGAACAAATTGGCCTTGTTTGCTCAGTGATTACGAGCAGCTGCGGTTTAAGGAAGCAGGACCAACATCGAGCTGAACGGCAGCGTCTTCCGGAAAGCTGACAGACCTCTGTTGGAGGGTGGGACCTCCCAAAATGCCGGGTGCCTCGTTATGTGTCTCTGAAGACCCGCAGCTCTACAGTAAGATGGATGTGAGGCTTGGACGCCTGACAGGCTGATTCCATATGGCCCCTTAGCAATTAGCACTTGAAGGAAATGCAGGAAATGTCTCTACAGTACATGCATCTACAGTGATGCAGCTGGTGCTGCCAGAAGGACCTTGTTTTCGGCATCGTGTCCACGGGACCCTATCGAAGCTCGGCCTCCTGAGAAAGGCCCCCTTATGGGTTTCCTTCTTGAAACCAGCTCCTGGAGCTTTGCTACAATTTTTGGCAAGAATGACTGGGTCCATTAGATCCTCATTATTACACAAAGCAACAGTCTCCCCTTGTGTTTCAAGCTGTCCTCTAAGCTCTTTATAATAGCATTGTTTGTAGATACCGTATTATTTCTTTTGAAAAGCATCATCTGCCCTGTCTTTACTCCTGTGTGGCACTATATGTAAAGCATTCATATTATATTCATGTATTGGTTCTCAAAGGGCTAAATAATCCCCCCCGGTGCACTTTCGCAGAAGAAATGAAAAATTGTAGCAAAGCGTCTGACTTTTTTCTTCTCCTAAATAAAAGGAGATCACTGTCACACAGCGGTGAGACTTTGTGGTGACACTCTTTTTGTTTTTGAAAAAGAGGCTCTGTTTTGCATCTAAAAAATAGAGCTCTGCAAGTCCTGAAGAGAATGAGTATGAGATTACTTGTTGTCTCCTAACCTCCATTATTTATATGTCCATCCATCCATCCATCCATCCACCCATTTCTCCAGTACAGGATTCCAGGATATTGTGTGTGTGTGAGCCTAAAATCTCAGTTATTCTCTATGCATCTTGCATATCTTTTGTGTGTACTTTATTGTTTCAGTTTCAAAATTAAAAGAAACCATTCAGACATAAGACACTTTGCTGAATTAAAATCAAGATAAGCAGGGTTTTAACAGTCTTCTGTAATCATACCCATCATACAAATAGACTAATATTAATGTGGCCAAAATATGTTGTCAGATTTTGTTTTGAAGTGCACTGACACCCATGGCAAGCTAAGTGGCTATGAATGTCATGGCAGAGCCCTTTACATGCAGATGATGGAAAAAATGACGATTTGGACTGTTCTGCTCGGAAACACTATGATGTTATAATAAAAAGTGGCATATCATAATTCCAGCTCGGGGATAAGCCAAGTTAGACACCTTTGTAATTTTCTACAGATGTAAGAAGGAAGAGGACATTGTCACTGGCTGTTGTCAGCTTCAGTATAGAGTAACCATTTCACTCGTCCCCCAGTCCCTACCTGTTGAATAGTTGCTGTCTCTGTGGTTTAGCTCCGAATGTTTGCATGTGTCTTCTCTCTGGGTGTCTGCGGTTTTTGTGTTTGGTTTTTTTTTTGTGGGATTTTAACAGGTAGCCTCTTGCTATGTCACTGAGTAAAAGCATTGTCGTCCTTAATCACATTCAGAAAAGATTTTTCAAAAACAAATTTCAACAAAACTAAAATGAATCATGAAATGACATTAGCAATTGAGGACCTCGATGTCTCCACTATCAAGAGGTACTTTGTTGAGAGATCATTACCTATCGTGGCCTGCATGACACGTCCAGCCGCTAAATCCCCCAGGAAGCTGCCCGTGCCGCTCTGGGAGGACTCCCGTTCTTCCAGAACTCTGTTCTCTGCGATGGAGGGCAGAAACATGGTGACAGCTGTGACATCACAGCTGCCACTAACTGCCCCGTACCAACCTGCTCTCGCCCCATGGGTCAGCGGCGGCTGCCCGCTATCCCACTTCATCTCGGTCAACGGGCCGCCCACCTGCCTGCCCAGTCATGTCTTTATGAGCCTAATTAATGCATGCCCACCCCAGTGAACGGTCCTCACCTGGAAGGCTGACCCGCAGGGCCCGCTGGGTGCAGAGGTGCCCCCGGCCCTGGCCTGCTTCATTATTCATCCCCATGCTGCATTATGCATGGAAATTCCATTGTGCTCGAGTCAATCGACGGCAGTGACAAGCGACATTATAAGCGTGACTGAGCTTGGCCGACGGGAGTCTGATGAATAATGCAGCACAAGCGCATTAACCTGTTTAAGTAAAAGGTGCTGTGACCCTAACGTGCCTCACCATGCAAGATATGAGAACAGGGACGTATCCTGCCATGTCCGACTGCTACTGGAAGAAGAAAAGAAATCAAAGTATTTCAAAGACCTTTTTCCCCTGTATTTTATATACTTGAAGGGATACATTGAGACAAGAGATCTTTGTGCCGAGTTGATAGTGAGCCAGTCGTCAGTCTTTTAAGACTAAAAAATAAGTTAAACACTGATAATGGAACGTGTATTTGTCACTGCTAAAAAAATAATCAAAATCATGGTCAATAATCAAAATTCTTGGTCACAGACTTCGCTTTCTGACTGTGACGATTCCCCAAAGGACGAGCACAAAGATGTGACCGGTGTAAAACCAGTGTAACAGGTAAATAATCATGGACCTAACAGTGCGCACCTGTCCTGAGGCCTTTAGCCGTTACGCGTCCTGCTGTCCCCACCTTCACCATTAGGGCCGCCGACCCATTCTGTTTTTGGTGCTGGAGGTGTTAATTCACATATCTAGCATTCTTCTCCGGTTCACCAGCGTCTCATTGAGAGATACTGTTTTCCAGTAACTGATTTTTTTAAAGAAAAAAGCTGAGCCAACATGTCTGTCACAAGCCTTCCTGAGGCATATGTAGCAGACTGTAAAGATGAAAACGCACACACCCACTCACACACACACACATGCACACACCCACTCACGCACACTCACGCACACACACACTCACACACGCACACACACACACGCACACACATGTAGGGTAAACATATCCTTATGGGGACCGCTCATTCATTTCTATAGGGAAA
>JAODUD010000019.1:342874-366561 GCA_026784285.1 Stomatorhinus walkeri | reverse complement strand
GGGAAAAAAAACAGATATTTATCACACTATGGGGACATTGTGTCCCCATAAGGATAGGTATACCCGCTCACAAACACTCACACACGCACACACTCACACACACACACACGTCAGAGATGCTGTCGTATTCTGTTTAATAGGCTGTACAAGGAGGGAGCTTTCTGTCTGATAGCTCAAATGGCCTGGACTGTCATCTGACCTTCTGAACGCTTCCTTATGTTTCTTTGATTCCACTGGATATTCCAGGGATATGTTGTGCTTTATCTAGCTGTGGTCTACAGCAGTCTTGCATTATTGTCTTCTGAAATCTCATGAAATGATACATACTGGTAAATTTGCTAATAATTCCCTTTTATATTACAGTGTATATTTATTCATGCACAGTTTAAGCATATTATGTACTGTGCATTTCAGACTCTGCTAGATTATGCAAACCTATCTTCCTAATTCATGGTTTAATGTGGCTGCATTATTTTCTGTTAGATTAGATGAGCACCTATGATTCACTCCCCATTATCTCTCTGTCACTTAAACTGGGGCACGGCTTCCAAAAAACTGTAAAGTTGCATGAGCTATAAACACAGCTTAAAATTCAGAACCAGAGTATTCAGGAACCTATGTAGGTCATCCCCACTCACAGTATTGGTGAAAGGATGCTTACAATGCTTATTAAAAAAGTAGGCAAAATCATTCCACGGGTTGAAATAAAAAATATATATTATTAAAAGTTAATTTTGAAAATGATTTATTTATTTCTCGAAATCACAAGCAGTAAGTAGGTAACAGGCTGTGTTCCTGGTGGATTTTCGACCAGGAGGAGCAGAAACAAGCAAACTCTAACCCAAATAAACCCAAATAAATTAATAACGATGGTGCCCCACTTTCAGGTGAAAATTGGACTGTGCGTCTTCAAAAAAAAAAAAAACAAGAATCGATGTTCTGAAATATGTGCTTCCTGCTTAGAGGCCCTGGAATCTGCGGAGAGGACGGGACGCTGTTTAGATGCTGACGGCGTGTGTGTCTGCATCCTCTCAGTCCTTCGTTCTACTCATGTCCGTTTAATGCATTTAGCTGCAGTAACTCCTTATAAACAGGGCCATCTGTTTCCAAGGCATCACCCAATACGCTCACCCCTTACAGGTATCACCCAATACTGCAGCCGCATTAACTGTATTCCTCCTCCCGCACACCACCTCCAGCAATGCCGATTACCCATTGACTGCTTCCACATCTCAGGGGTGGCACGGAGGGATGTGAAACGGGATCGTGCATAATAATTACCGAAGCCTTTCTGGATTCCACCTCCTCTGTGCTACACAAAGAACTCTCGGACCATTTATCTGGGCCGTGTTTGTAAACACCATCTGTTTTAAGAAGAGTTACTTTTTTTGTCTTTTGCAATTCAGGTCTCTGCACTTACTCTCCATGATTAAAGACAGCGTGAGTGCCTAACGCTGCCTCTGGCCTGTCATCGAGCTGCTGACCGGCGTTTGGCACTCTCTCTGGCAGCGTACGCTAATGCCATGTACGCTGGCTTTGGGGATGCCACAATTTGGGCGGGTTTTATCACCTTTAGAGGTGGATCCTCCCCCTGGTGAACAGTGGGGATCACCTCCCTATGGGGAATGACCTTTAGTAGCATTAGAAAGGGAGAGAGCCTTTCATGTAGAATTGCTGCTAATTCACCACGACAGACACAATGAATGCTTGCGTAGCCTTTTTCTCTTCCGAAAGTCGAACATAACTATTGATGCATACTCACGCCTTAGAGCCATTATAAAGAATGATTACCAACAACATATGTTTGATCTGTGATCCTTTGCTAGTTTTTCAGTCTGTAAAAGTAATTTTATATCCGTCATCTACAGCGTATTAATAACGGCTATTGTTTGGTCCAACTCGTTGAGTCTTTTTATTGACGGCTCCTGACATAGATGGTCCATAAAACAATTTTCAGCTCTCCCAACCCAGCTGTCCAAGAGGAGGTTTACTGGGGCCCGAATGAGACCAGAGATTGTTTTTAAGTGGGGAACTAAACTGATAATGTAATACAACCAATTCAAATAGGAATGAATAAATGCGACAGAAAATACTTTTGTGCCCTGTGATGGGTTAGTGCCCCATCCTGAGTTATTTCTTGCCCTGCGCCAGTAGCATCCAGGATGTGCTCCGGACCCCCTGTAATCCTGTGTAGGACAAGTGGGTATGGAAAAAGGATGGATGGATATTTTTGTTTATTTCTGTGCTGTGTTAATGTTTGAGGGACAGAGAACATAGCTTTCGTAGCAAAAGTTGCAGTGCTCTTCAAAATAAGCCTTTGCCAATGGCGAAAGGGCAGGTCGCAATCAGAACGGTGTCCTGCATGGTGCATTACATTAATAAGAAATGAACGATTCTTGAATTTCTACAGCAGCGACTCAAAGACACGGGACACAGGTCCCCAGGCATTACAGATTAATAAGGGATCAGTAAAACAATCTGACTTTGAGAGTCAAATGTAATCCGAAGGGCCTGTTATCATTTGTCTTCTTTCTTTCGACTGCAAGCAAGAAAGTCTGCTCTCAGAAGCCAAAGTGGAATTCTGTAGCCGGGGTGGCTTTCTTTCCTGTGCTTTTTGGAACTTCAGAAAGCTCTTTGATTTTAAACAGAAGTAACAGTTTTAAATAGCAAGTGGTGATTAATGCCTACAGTAACACATAAAAGACTTGGTCTCCTGTGGCACATTTGGCTTTGAAATTCATTTCCATCAAGGAGCGTGAATTTCCCAGGAAAATGAGATGGGTTTGTTTATAATTGCCTTAAATTGAATTGAAACTTCAATAATAATAATAATAATAATAATAATGTTTTTGCTAGTTCTGTTGCCATAAGTTGATTCCGCTAGAAGCTTTTATTTGTGCTTCTGTTTAGCTGTGAGTTAACCTAACAAACCACCAAACACACACAACCCTAGCAGCCAGCGTATCCAGGCTTATTTATTCAATGCTATTCTGGGGAGAAGCCTTGAGTTAGAGGCAGTGATGCCTTGCCGTCCATAAAAATAGTAACGGCCACGCCAGTGGAAAACCGCAGGAGCGCGTTGTCTTAACTAAGTGTAGAGCTAACCGGAACTGTGTACTTCACACATGTACCATCCACGTGACTTTCATTACAGACCAGAATGGCAGAAGTGTTTCCGGAGGTGAACAGGGTGCCGCCAGTTAGGGTGCTCTCTCTCACTGAGCATAAATCTGTGCGGAAGGGTGCGGGCATTTAAACGTCCTTCCATATTCTGCAGAGCTGGTCCCCAAGTGCTGACCACCCTATCCGAATCGCAGCCCTAGATCGCTACTCTGTTATAAATGATTAACAAGCGTGCATGACTGCACTGCCTCTAGGAGTGATCATTTTTTAATTGAGCAAGCCTTCTTTACAAATATCTTTGTGTCTAGTGAGACTATACAGAGCTGTGCAGTTTTGCATCCCTACTCAACTTTAAGGTTAATTTTGGTGCCCAGTGAAATAAAAGCATGCTAGAATGTGTGTAGGCATGTGGGTAAGGTGGGGAGTGACTGCTATTTTTAATCTGAGTTTCATTCAGATCACTTATAAAAAGCGGAAGCAGTAGTATAACCCTGGTTCTGCAAACTTGCAAAATATCTGTTATGTCACAGAGGCGTTAGCAGAGTAGCAGGAGACATCAGCCGCATGGCGCACAACCTCCCTGGTGAGCTGGAAAACTCAACTGAATGGCCCACACAAAGTATAGGATAACGAGTATAAAGAAGCCCGAAATTATATATCTATATCATCTATATCTATATCTATACCTATATCTATATCTATATCTATATCTATAGCAATATAGCAAAATTCTTCACCATGATTCTTCTCAAGGTTGATTGTTTGCTCTCATGTTTTGCACAGAACTACTCAGCTGAGCCTCGGACAGTGAGAATTATGCCAGCTAAATTTTTCCACGATTGTTTTGTTGTTGCTGTTGATGTGCAAAGCTGAGTAATTGAAAACAAGCCTTTCTGGATGACCCTGTGGCTTAAATGGTGGCGTTTTCACAGACCGCTCACATAGCTGAGCTCCTTTCCTCCACTGTTAGATAAATATTGACGAACGAGAGCAGCAGATGGCTGGGAGCTGATCTGGGCCACAGTGAAGCATGTTGCATTGGTAACATCTGGGCGCCTGTGCCCAGTGGACGGCGTTCCTGTGTTGGGCTGGCCTGTTTCATTCGTCTGGAAGAGATGAAGGGGAGGACTGCACTGATGCCCTGCTCTAGATCCCACGGCGCTCTCTCCCCCTCTATCTGTGCTCTTAGCCCGAGAGGGCACCTCGATTCCCCAGAGCAGATGGAAGGGTGAGACTGAAGGCTCACAGTGTTTGTGTCTCTCTCTCATCACGGATATGGACCCTACACAAATGAAGCCTTTCAGATTAGAAAAATTTAGCTAGTGTGAGAAGAAGAAGAAGTTCCTGTGACAGTGATAGCAGACGGAACCAGAGGGTGTGAAAATGTTTTTTTCCTCTACTTAACTAATGCAACTCTCAGTCCCGGCCATAAAATAGCAGCATGATGAACATGCTGTCTTTTGGTAGTATAACTCCGGAAGCTACGAATGTATCCGCACGCAGACTGGACATGAAAGTGCTGACATCTGCACCCAAATTAACGTCTGGTTCTCTTAATGACTAGAATCTGGACGGCATAGTTTTGGGTTACGGTGGCCGAGAGTCATCCTCATCTAACAACAGATGAAGTTCTTGCTTGTTGAGCTTTTCACTCACGGAGATAGTCATCTGCGGAGGCTGCGGTGTCAGTGTTAATCTACACGTGGATTCAAAGTGATTTCCCTGGATGTTACTGATTGCTGCCATTACTTATCATGTGTTGTTACTCTTAAACCGTTGGCCTTCTGTGCCCCGCTAGACACTTGGTGCAACATAATAGCCTTTGTTGTCTGGTTTGATGGTTTTGTGCCTCAATAAATCAGTCTATCTGTGTCTGTCAGTATTAGACAGTCTGAATGGGAAACAATCAATAAAAATGTGTTTATTATAATGTTATTTCTGAGATGGAAGATTTATTGTTGCTGTCAATAAATGACAAGGCTCGTTTTCTCTGTGAACGCTGCATGTTTGAGTGCGTGGTGTGGCTTTATCCTTTGTCCTTTAAGCTGGATACAGGCCCTTTGTCTTCCTAAAGGACGCTGTGGGTATGTTTCATATGCTCACTGTTGGGTGCAATCGATTTCATTCACGCCTGGTGGTGCTGAGCTATTTATTTCATTTCTCTCAAACGCGGCGTCTTTTAGAAGCTGAATAGCTTATTTCATATTATTATTATTATTATTATTATTATTATTATTATTATTATTTTTAATACATTAAATATGATTGTAGTTAATATAGTATTATGGGGATTATGAGCAAAAAGGGTGCCTGCTAAAATGTCAACTTAGCAATTAGCTCATGGGAGTTTTATTTACATAAAAATGTTCAAAGGGCAGAATGAAAAATGATTGATACAGAGAGATAACCAGTCAGATCTTGGTCAGATTTCAGACCAACCAATGTCTTGGTCCCACCTACTCTAATTGCTTGGACCCACCTTCTCTGCAATCTAATTTATCTTTCTGAACATTTAGTAATTAAGGAATAAAATGGATCTTGAAAGCATGTGCTTCCATACAGGTGTAGTAATTAAGTAATTAATGTTACAACTTGTTTTTCTTGTGTATAAGAATGTTCTGAGAAGTCTGTAATACATCATGTCAGAGAGAAGGTCATTCTTCAGTCAGTGGTAAGAACAGGCAGTTTCATCATTATTAATCGGTTGAGAAATTAATAGGATACTGTGGTTGCATGGTAGTGTATAAACTCCCTATTGAACCCAAAATATGCAATTTTGTGAATATTGTGGGGGGAAGAACAAGCAGTGGTCTCACTGGGAGAAAGTCATATGGTTAAATGAGTCATACTTCACCCCGTTCTCTGTACGCAGATGAGTAAGTGTGTGGTGTGTTTTACACGAAGCCTGCTGGCTCGAGTGCATGTGGCCCACAATGTTCTGGCGACTCTGACGTGGCGTGGGGCATGTTCTCCTGGCATGATTTAGGTCCACTCAGTGCCTGATAGAGCAAGGTCAGGCCCAGAAAACATCAAGTCGTTCTGTGTGATCATCTTCCCCCTAAAGCAAGATGGTACTGTCCTGAGTATATTCCTCCAGTGCACTGGTGACCCAGGGCACACAGGGCAGTTGCGGTCACAATATGGATGTAAAAATAATGTACACAGTGATCTCCAGCTCTGCTCCTGGAGAGCTGCTGTCCAGTAAGCTACCTGGCTTCTGATGAGCCACACCTGTTCCTGGTATTTAGCTGACAACAGGTGTGGATCATCAGAAGCCAGGTAAGATGGAAAACCTACTGGACAGTAGCTCTCTAGGACCAGAGTTAGAGACCCCTGTTGTATACCATATGCCATGGTCGTCACGGGAACCAGGTCTCGACATCAGAGAGCAGCACCTCGGACAGAGTTCTCCATCAACAGAATATTGAAACTCTTGGTGTTGATCTTTTCACTAGAGTTCCAATCACATCCCTGTTGGCCAACAATAGGGCTGATCTGGAGATGTTTCTCAGTTACACTCATTGGTAAGAATAAAAATGATCTAACTGCCAATGCTCCTGCGTGATACGCAAATGCTATATTACTGTAATAACCGCAACAGAGTCTCCTATGAAAACTGATATCTCTTCAACAGAGTTATAATGGACAATGAATATATCAGTTCTTTGCGATTATTCTGTAGCTCTAACTTCAGAAAAGTGCTTTCGCATAATTCAGGATAATCCCTTCAGAGTTACCATCTTGGAATGGTAACCACTTTTGGTGTGATGTTGTGTGACTTCAGGCAGTGATTCCTCCTGGAAGACATGCTATTTTAGTTTGGGAACGTACGCTGGTTAAAACCAGGCCATTGACTCAGGAGGCAATGATATTATTGACATATCTGACATTGTGGTCTTCTCTGTGCTCAGAATAAGCTCAGCCTCACTGTTTAGGGCTGTCACAGACTAGCCACCACACTCCCGTGAATCATAATCAGGTATCTGAATGAAAAACACCTCAAAAACACAAAACTGTGATGGGAGACTCCCATCTGGGCGACATGAACATGGATGTAAGCAGCTAATAGACCGTTTGCTTGTTGATGAAATCAATTATTCGGTTTGGAGACCTGATAGCACTGGGCACTAAATCACACTGACCGCATGGGAATAAATCACATCTCGTACGGTTTTTTCCTCCTTCTCTGGGATAACGTAGGAGATTGTGCTCTGTAGCGGAAGTAGTGGGGTTCTTTAGCTTGCAGAAATCGGAAGAGGACGGCCACCCTGAAGCTCTCAGCTCCCGTCTGCACTTCAGTCAACACCTTCCCTTACTTCCTGTCATCTAAAGAAGTCCTGTACAGGTGGCTTTGGGTTCAAGTCCTAATTTTTTCTCTTCTCTTTTAATTTTTAACCTCTGGGTCTCTTCCACCTTTTTTCATACCAGAGGGGATATGATATCGCCTGGGGTCGAATCCAATTACAGTTGATCTGACAATTCCCACGCTGTGCTGTAAACAAAGAGGGCTGCCTCGTGCTTTGCCAAGCACTACCCAGAATGGTTGTTTTGTGTGCCTGGTGGCTTCCGCCCTGGCAGCAGGTGGTGTGGTGCTTAACGATCCATCACATCAAAAATCCCGGGGAAGGGGCTTACTCTGTAGCCGAGATACTTGACTTGAATTTCCTCCGTAAATGTCAGGCTGCATATAATATATGAAACTGTAAGCTAAATTGGTCGATTCAAACACGTTCCTGCAAGCAAATAAATAATAATACTATTGTGTTACTAATAATATTTCCCTATAAAAAGGCCAATGAAAGCCTACTGTTGGACTGGCTTTCCATAAACCAAGCGTATTAAATTCCACTTGGCACCGTGAAAACGGGAACAGCTGATTTGATTTGTCTGAGATAATGGTTAACACGGGGGTGGTGGGTAGTTTCACCGTGTCTCAGCAATGCCGTTTGAACAGAAGTAAATCCCCTTGTCTGGGGAAAGTTTCAGTCTGAGCCGGAGTGGCGGGTGTGTTACTGCGAGAATCATGTGCCGGTAACAGAGTAACCCGGGACACTCCAAACGGACTTGCTGGCATACTGATACCTCATGACACCATTGGCTCCCAGCAGATCAATACACCCAGTGCTGTGATGAGTCATCTGGAAGGAGATTCTCTCACCACACCTTTTGCCCCCTTGCTTGGAGGCAAAGGACAGGCCTTACATTAAATATTAATTCTTTAAAGGCAGCAGAGAGAATCTATTCGTCAAAACGATTAAAAATTCTTATGTCAATACAGATCTGTCTTAGAATAAAAAACAGAAAATATAGCTTTATCTAACTATTTGGATTTGACTCATAACTGAAAAAACTTTAATAGATGAAAACTGTCAGAATAAACCAGTGTGCTAACTTCCAGCCTTATTCATCTGCATGTTGTAGACTGTTAAATACAGGCTTGCCATACACAAAATAAAAATTAATTAAACAGAGTAGTCCGTGTGAAAAATAGGTCTACAGCATGAAATGGAGGCACACTCCAGAGGTTTCCCACAATACCTCACAGCCGGAGGCTCCTAAGCAATGGTTTGGGCAATCTCCTTTTCTTGTGTGTTCCACACATATATTTTGGTACAGAAGTGGAGGGATTCATTTGTATTACAGACACATCCTCCCCCAGAAGCGATTAAAAAAAAAACATTGGCCTGTCTGCTGAATGCCTGGGGGACCTCGGGAGAGCATCGGATCAAAGCTGTGCTTATTTATGGAGAATAATAACCCTAATTGGGAACTTTGCGGGCCGATTGATCCGCAATCGAATGCAGACCGGCCCTCTCACTGCCAAGTCATGAGCAGTGAGGGGACTGGGACACCGGAGCCCAGGGCAGGGCCTTTGGCTGGGAAACCTTGCCCCAGATCCACCGCCAAAGTCGACATTGTGCTCAGTCACGTCTTTTTTTCCTGCAATTTATGCAGCTAATTCTATTTTTAGAGATTTTAAAAAATAGCTTGATATTAAATGATGGGCCAGCTGTAGTTATGCTGAGTTTAAACCAGCAGTTTTCTGGTCTCAATCAGAAAGGTCAGACATGCCACCTTGCTGAGACAAAATCGCTGTCAAGGTCCTTCAGAGGAATACCGTTACTGCATGGTCGAGACGTCAGGATGTCTTACAGCCTGCTAGAATCACCACTTTCCTTCCAAAGACATACATCTTTACATGCTATCCATAGTCTTAAGCAGTAAAGTATTTTCACTAGAGCCTAATGGAATTAAAAGGTTCTGACAAATGAAGGTCATGTTCCCTGCATTATGCCATAAACATTTTTTGTTTTTGAGAAAAGTTTTTTCTCCTTTTCTTTCTATTTACATTATATAAATGAGTAACCTTTAAGTCTGAAATGTCACTTTCAGCAACTGCTCATCTAATTGGGATTACGTGCATCCATGCATCAAGTTCCCTTTCCTGTCGCAGGGAGCACTGGGTATAAGTATGTGACTATCTCAGGGTGTTAAAGGTCACGGATGCACCTTATGAGCATGTCTCTGGACTTGGAGGAAACCTCGGTAGCTCGGGGAGGGACTGTTCTGTGTAATCTGACCTCACTTGACCCAATGTCCTGCTGGACCTCTGCAACAAATCAAAAAATCTTGTATTCCTAATCCTACCAACATATGAACTCTTAGAATAAGCAAGTTAATTCTGGCTCTTTTGTATGTTGTTCTCGCGATTGACTGCATATCCCCCTTTCAAATGAAGTTGCTGGGGTGGATTAGTGCTTTTCACAATGGCCTCGTACGTTTACGGCTGTGATTTCAAATCCTGCCCTGCAGTTTGCTTGTAGTTCCCATGTTAGTCTGGCTTTCCTTTGGGTTAGGGGACCTTCCCATAGTGTGCAATTCAGGCTGCATGTATGTGCCGTTTGATGGACTGATATCCCATCCAGATTGTTCCCTTGCATTGCGTGCTGCGCTCAGCACAAGACAGTACAGGATAAGTGCTTTTGGGATATGGCTGGATCCATGGACAGACACAGAAATTGCCGTTAGCCTATGACAGGTTGGTCAGAGGAAAACAGAGTGACTCTTACAGACTCACGTTTTCCAGGGAGAGCCCCGAAACTCACACTGCCCTCTTTGTTGTCAAGGAATGAATGATTATCTTCTCCAGAGAATGGAGAAGTGTGGCTTTGAATGGTAAATCTTTTTTTATTTCTAGTTTAATTAGGTGGCACTTTGGGTTGCTGGCAAAAAGAGTGTCTCCTGCCTGTTGATCACAATAACTGCTCAGAGTCATACCAGTGAGCCATGATATCTTTGGAATACATTACAGGCCTGGGCAGTGGGTCTGATACGTCTCACTTCTGTTTAATTGCACATTTGGCATTACTGCTGTCCCCTGCCTCTCATACGGACACCTGTTATCGGATGTCCGACCTATTTATCTGGTGCCTGCGGTAACAGAGAGGAGTGACCGGACTGCAGAAATCTGCCTGGAAATGGGAGACGGCTCTGGGCAGTGGCTCTTTGAAATAAAGCCCATCTGATCAGCACTTAGAAATCCGGAGATACATGCAGCAGGAGAGTGGCCCCTCTGAAGTGACAGGTGATACCGGGGGTGGAGGCGGGACACAGAATGTCAATGGGCCCCCTTGTGTTCCCATCGCTGGCTTTGAGTGGCTTCACAGTCCCGCTGCTGCCACGGTAACCTTTATGCAGGTATGGACTGCAAAAGTAACGGGGAGAGAATTTTAGAGACGGCACAACGGGGCAGCCGTTTGTAATGTACGCAGGGGGCTGAGACCCTTTCAGCAATGGCATAAATTATTAGCCCCCAAATTATCAAAACCACCCAATGCAACCCCCTGGACCCCCTTAAATGAGTGGAGACCTCAACCCCCCAATGCTCAACCCAAAGATATGCCCTCGGCTTTCAGTATGTTGAGGGTTTTAGTCCGCAGTTTTAAAGGTTTTATTATTGTGATAGTCAAGCTAATTGCTTAATTCCACAGATGTCACTACTGGTGCGCATGGTTCATAAATCCCAATTAGCAGAAATAAATAAAAAATATATACACACATTTTTAAATTTATTTTTGCTCATTGGGATTTATGAACCATATATATATGCACACACATATCAGATATTTCACTTATTCAACTTTGCCTTTAAAGATCCTGTTCTTTTTCAGAAATGACATTACATTCATTGGAGCATGTATACCATTCTAGAGATTTATTTCTCAAACACTTAACTTAAGGTCGTTGCGTGTCGTTATGCCTAAATACACCTTTTATTGGCCCACCAAGTCTGATGCTTTCAGCTGGAAAATAAAACCACTTTTATGAAACTGTTCTTTATTTTTTATTTTGATTCTGTGAAAAAATTGCTTGTTATTCCACAAACGCTTAACAGGCCTGCTGGTCCACCATAAAAATGATTTTTAAGTCTGCGGTACATAGCGTTCTCACTTTTCTTACCAACAACTATAAGTGAATAAAATCATAATTTTTCTGCACGTTTCTGATGCTGTTTTACTGTGGCTCCTAAATGGAGAAAACCACGAACATCTAGTGATGTAATGTGCTCCTTGGTTTCACACCAGAAATATACATCATTTACTGTTTATTTTGTGAGTAGTAGGTAGGCATGTTCATGTTCTGTTTCCTGACCTGTGGAACAGACCTGGTCATTGTCAATTGAATACAAATTATAGAGGGAATATTGGCTCTTCTGTTTTTGTAGTGCCAATGATTCTCTGTGAACAGAAGATGAGATACTGGAATGTTCTTGGAGAGCTCACTTTATCGGCATATTGTCTGATTTTTTTGCACTGCTTTGTACTGAACCGGACAACCTGGACTATTATGTGCTGCCAGTATCTTAAGTTTCACTGAGTGGCTGAGTGACATTTCCAACGCACTTGTTGCACATGGCCAACAAAGATCCTAAATCTTCAATGCTCTTCTTAAAGTCAAAATGACTGTAAAAAGTGCTGTAAAGAGATGAACATACTGAATGGTAGAAACAATCCAGAAATGCAGTGGGGGCCATTTTCAGAGCGTATGCATTGTTACTCCCCATTACAATGTAAATAGGACTGTAAATGTCTCCCTTTAGTGTAGGAAGGTGAGATGGAAAACACAGGGCTGCCACTTTCTTCGCGGTAAATGCGATACCACTTCCGGATGTGGACTGGTAACAATATTAACAATGCAGGTTTTCGGGTTAATGTCACCGTTTTGGCCGATGCTACCGGCTCCTGAAGAGAGCTTCAGCTCAGAAAAACAGGTTTTATGTGTGTGTGTGTGTGTAAAGCGGGCCACACACAGATACTGCTTTGGCAGCGATATGTGCTTTTCCCAGTCAGCCGCCCCTGCTGGTGTTTGTTCTTGGACACGGTGCTCTCTGCTGACTCAAAGCTTTGCACCATGGGATCGCTCTGCCATTCGCTGTTTGCACTTTTCAAGCCATCTGTGTCGACTTTTACCTGGTGCCGCTCCGGGTCGGTATGGCGTGAAAGTGTTGTGGCGGGTCTTTGCGACTGGTGACGCTGATTTGCACAGCTCAGCGCCATTAGGCTGAGAAGTAATTTAGTTGTACGTAAAAAAAAAATACTTTTGACCTTGTTAAACTCTACGTAGTTTATAATTTCTTCCCCTTCACACTGGTTTTTTCGGTAGCATTGTAACGACAGAACATCAGGGTTGAGTTTACATTGTGCCTCCATTCTGTGTTTGTTGCTCTTGCATATTCTCCCTATGTCTACATGATTTCCGGTGTCTCTAAATTGCCCTTAATGTGTCTGAGTGGGGGCCTTATGATGAACTGACATCCCAGCCTGGCTGTCCTCTGCCCCGTGCCCTGTGCTGGGCTAGTGGTTATGGAAAATGGATGGATTCCTTTTTTAATCTTAGCTAAATGCAACTGAAATGGAAAGACAAGAACTGGGCAAAATTTAGTACTATGTTCAGCAAAATTCCACGAGTTTTACAATGGAAATTATAGCTTCTATCAGCACTGTAAGTGAATCTGGAAAACACAACAGCAAAAATAGTACAGTAAAAATATACTTGTCATTTCACGCTGCTGTAAAACTTTCAGAAAGTTTGCAAAGGGGCAAAAACAGGTTATCCTGTGCTGCTCTTTGGCCATATAGCCATAAAGAAAGCGATGGGAGTGAAACAGTGAAAGTCGGCGAGGACATCGCTAACATGGACTGTGGCGACCGCTGCCAGGGAGCTTGGGTGGGTAACACGGGGACGCTGCCATTTTTAGGGGGGAATCTATGAACAGACTTTCTGCTGACATCATAAAGTGTAGCTTTTAAAGGAGGGTGATGAACGCCCCGTGCTGCCAGAATAAAGCCTGACATCATTTCCTCATTTGCTTTATGAGCTGCAGCACGTGCCTGCTTCCCATAATGGCACCTTCTTACATTGTTACGGTGTCACTCTCTGCACTGCCCATATGGGGTTACAGTAACTATGACGATGATGGGGCAGGTTGTTGGGGCTGTTCCCGGGTTGACAAGACCCCACTACTGCATCTTTATCATTTTATTATTTATTACGGTAATTCATGTCTCTAATGCCCCCCCGATCAGACTGTAATGTGTCCCCTTAGCTGTCGTGCTACCGCCAGAGAGGCCAACATGCCAGTTTTCTAGGCTGCAGTTAGCGGGACTCTCTTTATGGAATTGTGTAAAAACATTTATGGTCAACAGTATAAATGACCTAAGCCTGAAAGATTAATCCTAATCTTGAACTGCAGGATGGATTGAAATTCATTATATGAGAGGTAATAAATGACCATATGGGACTTAGTCGTGCATATTGGCCCAAAGCACACAGGGTTATGGCTTAATCCGTAAATCCCAACTGTGCCCTTGCTATGCCGTTACCATTGTTGCTAAAGCTTTTGCATGAGGAAATATATATATATATATATATATATATATATATATGTGTATGTGTGTGTGTGTGTTATAAACCCACACAAAGAGCCTGGCTCAGACAAGATAAGGTTTTATTTAAATACAAAGAGTTTGACTTTCTTCATAATGAGCACAAAGAACCGCATTTAATTTGTCGCTTTTGAGAAGCCAAATGTTCGACAGAAGGGAAATAAATAAGGGATGGAGGATGGGGCATTTCTCCGGGCTCCGTCTTAAAGGACTCGAAGGCCACCTAAGTCTTCAATGCGTCTTGTGGCCTGGCGGTTCATGGCTGAGCCAGGAGAAGCGCTTTCTGGGCGTCTGCCACGCCTGGCAGCCTGTGACCGGCCACATGGAAGCCCTCAGTCGCCCTTTCCTCCGTGAGTCGGAAGGCCGGCAGCACTGGCTGAGGAATTATGGGAGCTGAGTGGTTGGGGGGGCATTTAGTGGCAGCAGCTTCTAATCGGCAGTAATGAAACTCTGGAAATATCCTTAAATGATTTTTCACACCCATGTCGTATAAGACTATGGCCATTCTATCTCTTCCTTTACTTGTGCGTCTAATAAACCCGGCATGCAGGGACTAGGAGGGATGGAAGTTTGCTGGATCAGATTTCTGTGACGGTGTATGGACTGTTACAGCAGTCCAAAGCTTTGTATGTTTATACATCTGACAGTGTCTGTCTGTAGCCTAATCATGCAGGATGGCCGTTAGCACGTACGGATGTGCCTTGGTATCATTCCCCGCACACCTGAGGGACAGCGAGCATTCTAAAACTCAGGTGGGCCCCGGAGCCACCGTGCCGATTGAATCCATGTGTGACTGCAGAGCTCATAATTCATGTCTGCAATCTCTCCCATGGGAAGGTGATGCTGGACCCTTTAACTCAGTTGGGGAATTGGGGACTACGATCTTGTTCGTTCAAGCCCGGACTTCATCTAAGTGTTATTATTGGGACCCGAAAACGCGAAAACGGGACATAAACGTCTAATCAATTCATGATGGTGGTTAAACTGAATGCATAAGAAGCCAAATCTCCCAGATGGTGGAGGAAACACGGGACTACTGCTCCTATAGCATTTCTTGATGCAGAAGTTTGAGAAATTTTCCTGTTGCCTAGGTTTTATGGGTCTTCCAGGGGATTTAGCAGATGTGGTGATTAATAAGAAGCCTCACGCTCCACCCCCCTGCCACGCTCTCATTCCATATGGCTGGCACTCCTGAGCCCTATTCCCCCACATCAGCCCCGCTGAGACACCGTCACCTGACTCTGACAAAGCAGGATTAATATGGGGCCTGGTCTGCTTTGTAGCAACAAGCTTGTGATATGCTGTCAGCGAAGCAGCAGCCGGTTGGGAGGAAGATGAGGCGGAGCCAATTGGAGCGTCCTGATTGGGTGTCGACTAGCGGCCGCCTCCGCGCTCATAGTGTGCTGGCTGATATAAGATACAACTCATCGACTGTCTGTAGCTTCACTGTCCGCTGTTCAAAGTCTGCCGATGCTTTAGATAAGTCCCCCCACCGCTTGTGAACCTGGTCCTGAAGGCAACTTGTTTATGAGGTCCACTGACTCACGTTGTACCACTTCCTGTCCCGACAGTAAACTTTGCTATTTTGCTTTGATCCTGATCCTGAATACATTGAGTGCAGCTCAAGGCTTTTCCCAGAATCCCTAGCGCTACTGCAGCTGGCTCCTGACTACAAAAATGTTTCACATTGGCTGTGATACGTGCTTTGTGTACCAGAGGGCTGAGGAGCCGGGTCAGCAGCAAATGGTACGACCCATAAGATTCTGCAGAGCAAAAGGTGCTGGCCCTATATTCAGCCATTTTTGTGATATTAATTTATTTTATTGGTCATGACTGCAGAGCATCTATACACTGTATGTAACTGTTATGTGCTGTAAATTACCCTTTCCATACATACTTCACTGCCCCTTTGATATGTCATATATTTTGTATGAAACACTTAGAAATTGTAATCGATGTCAGGGCGTGTGTATTTCAGAAAAAGCTGGATTATGACGATGTCTGGGGAAAAGTGCACCAGCACTGACTTTGAGAAATGTTAATTATGCGCTGTGCGCTCATGTATGCAACACGTGTTTACTTAGAGAAGGGCCGTGAATGCTTTCCTCTCTCGAACCTCCTCGGAATGCGTATGAGGAAAATCACTGTCCTAATTTCTCACGGCTTCCCATACTTTTTAAAGGGTGCCCTATATATTTGTTGAAATAGAAGGAGACACAAAAAATGAATGTTGAAGGAGAATGTGTATTGGAAAAAATATTTGAAATATGTTTTTTTTTCACAGAGGTGGCCCAGTAGGGTCATACTTAATACTGGAAGTGATGACTTGTTCAGTAGGGGACCGTGGGAGGGGGCATGCACATTGTATGTAGTGTGAAGGAGCCCCCCCCCCCCCCAGCCAAGAGCATTGTAGCACCATGCATTTATCAGTGGAATTACTCTTATTAGCTGGAGAAGTATCGTTTGAGTCATTATCCACAGGAAATGAGCCTAATCTTCGGCGGACAGAACTACAATTCATATGAGTTGTAGTTCAGTCACATATTTTTACTGGCACTGACAGCACAGGAAAACAAGAAACCAAGGCGTCTCTCAGTCTTACTGGAATGGTGTACCATCAGCAGCTCAGATATGCCTCCATGTCGTTAACTTTCCCCTCCGTCTGTAACGTCTGCAATTAGTCTTGACCCATTGAGGCACCTCAGAGACATTATTTCATTGAAGGATGTCAGGGTGAAATTAAAGCAAAGCCCACGTTCATGCTGTAATTTCGAGTCATCCTCGCTCTGAACTCTTCCGTCTGACCTGCCTTCCAGTAACGTTTGAATATTCGTTCTGTGGGGGAAGAGGAATGGGAGAAGTGACATTCAGAGCGCCCGGGGCAAGAGAAGGAAACGGGGGGCAGAATTAATATTATTCAATCGTAGCTGCCTTAATTTTTGTTACTCTACATTTACGAGGCTGGAAATGTGATCCGCAGACCAGTCAAAATATCACCTGGCTGCATAGGAAGATGTGCCAGCTATCCCATCAGCCCCAGCTCTGCACTTGGATCTTTCACACTATTAGTTATGCACTGATGTATTGACTTTGTATACATCCTGTGCATCAACTGCCCCCTGGGGTGTTTAGCCTTCAGAATCATGGGCATGAACACAAGTACGTTAAGTCTGTTAAACACAGTCAGCTCAACCACCCTGTCCAAGCACAATCCTAGCTGAGATCTGAGTAAAGCATGCATTGGGTCTATGACACTGCTGGCTTCTGTACAACCAACCTAGTGTCCAGCTGGGAATCTTATACATTGAGCCAGTTCTGCTAGGAAGGGATTATTCTTAAATATATGCATGTACTTGTAATCATTCCAAATCCTGCGTTAGCAAATTATGACTACTCGTACATTGATCATATCATAACTGGGGACTCACAGCATTTTGATTTTACATAAGCTGATTTGTGTTCATCTTCTATTCATTTGGCAATACAGACACTCCTCTACTTACGAGATACGTTGAGATACGTTCTGAACAGCTGTTCATAACTCGGAATTCGACTGCATTTTATGGCTATACGCAAGTACTATACTGCTGCGCGGTGAGAGTAGCGGCCAGAAGTTGTACTAGGCGGAATTGGCGTGCAGAAACAAAAAATGATTTTGCGGACAGGAAACGAGAGCCCAATGAACACGATTTGGACTTACAGTCCTCTTCGCTCATATGTTTCAAAGTTTGTAAGTAGAAAGTTTGTAAGTAGAGGAGCGTCTGTATTTACTAATTGTTGACATCTCAAATATCCTTCCTTCCATTCGTCTTCTATCTGCTTTATTTGAGGAGGGTCTGAAGCCTTAACAAGATGCCATGTTAAATATCTGTTTCTTAAAATCATTTAACTCAGGCCGGTGTGAGAGAAGCATGGCTGTACTGGTGATCTGCATGTTGTATCACATGACGTGACACAGGCATAGTACCCCTTTCCCTAAGAAATCAGCAGCTTCTCACTTCTCTAAATCTCCACACGTCTGGGCTCAGGGTCTGTGTGATTTCGTCTCTCTCCACAGTCCCTGCTGGGGTTGGAGGGCTTATTTTAGCAAATGTTCCCTTCAAAGATCTTTAACCCACATTTGTCAATGGCAGACATGAGCGGTAAGACGACGGCCTTGTACACACATAAACTTAATTTCTCTCTCTCTCTCTCTCTCTCTCTCTCTCTCACACACACACACACACACACACAGGTTTGTAATTATATCTTTGTGGGGACTCTCCATTTATTTCTGTTGGAGAAAACTCTAATCCCAGCATGATGACCTCTTAACCCCTACCCAGCCCTGACTCTAACCATAATACAAGACATTTAGTATTTTTAGTTTTTTGGCTTCATTCACAGATTTTTGTAAAATAAACATAACACACACACTCACAGCTCTGCAGTATTTACTGTACATGGTGTCATCTAAACATCTCCCCATCTGTAAGTGGTCAACACCAAGCAGATGTCATGTTTGCATGATGAATAAAGCTATTTGGTGGCAGATAGACAGAAGCCCCCGATTCTTGCAGCATCTCCGAGAGCCTTGAGAATAAGTGCTTCCCCTGACAAGGGCGTCTCTTCCATTAATCTCCCCCTCCCAACTTCACATGAGGTGGCAGGTTCCAGAAACCCAACACAGGCATCACAGCATGTTATGCTAATGGCCTCAGAATGCCAGTGACCAGCGGAAAAAGCATAATTAGGTACTGAAATAGTGTGCCATTGTACAGACATATGAACAGATTAGTGTCAGTGATGGGCGCTGTCTATGTGAGGGGGGTCATAAATTAGGTGGGACTTGCTTTTGGGGACTTTTTAATGGAAGCCACATAGCTTGACCGAATGGCCTGATGCGTATTAGCATGCAAAACCCATCACCGCAAACGGCGAGGCTGCTGACATCCCCCAGCAGAACAGACCTGAATAAACAGCGAAAAATGTTTAATCTGTTGTTTCGCATCACTGCACACCGCTTATTGAATGTTTCCGTTTAATGAAATGCTCATTAAAAATATAAACAGGTTTATGATGGAGGAAATTGAATTTCTTAAGATATAAGATAGCAGAAGAGCCACGCTGGTGGCCTGCAGACATGTCAGTGACTCGGGGGGGACAATCGCAGAGGTGCGGATCCTTCGGATATGGCCAGGATTTATTCCGATTCCGATCCGAACTGCAGACCGTCACCCTGGCCGGGTTGATGGCTTGGCTGAAATTAAATGAAATGCCTGAGTGCAGATATTTTATGGGTTCCACTGAAATAAAGGTAGCTAAAGGACCGCTGTGTGCATGTTGATGTTTCCATGTCCAGTGTGTCTCGCCAGTGTGGGGAAGCAATAAAAAGTCCAATAGGATGTTGGGTTACATCTCTAGGTGTGTGGAGGTTAAGTCAAGGGAGATGATGCTATGATGATACAATTCCTTGGTAAGACCCCACCTTGAATATTGTGTGCAGGTTTGGTCACCATAACTTAATATGGACATTTCTGCTTTAGAAATGGTCCAGCATAGGCCTATGAGAATGATTCCTGGTCTTAGAGGAACGTCATATGAGGAGAGGTTAGCTGAGCTGAATTTCTTCAGCCTCACGCAAAGGAGACTAAGGGGGGGGGAGCATGATCCAGGTCTATAAGATTCTAACAGGTCTGGATGCTGTTCAGCAAAATGACTCCTTCAATATTAGTTTAAATACTAGAACTTGTGACCATAGGTGGAAATTAGCAGGAGAACATTTTATAATGAATTTGAGGAAGCACTTCTTTACACAGCGTGTAGTTATAGTATGGAATAGTCTTCCTGCTAGTGTAGCGCAAGCTAAAACCCTGGGTTCCTTTAAATCTGAGCTAGATAAGATTTTAACAACTCTGAGCTATTAGTTAAGTTCTCCCCAAATGAGCTTGATGAGCTGAATGGGCTCCTCTCGTTTGTACATTTCTTATGTTCTTATGTCTGTCGGAGGGCATGCAGAGGGGTGAGGCAGTAAAATTTGTCAATTCTCTGGGGGCTTTGGTTTAGCATGCGATCCACAGTCACGTCCCTGGGACAGGTCAGTTTTATTTCTATTAGGATAAACGACTTCATTAAAGATATAATATTAAAATAAAATAGGGTGCCCCCCCCGTAATGCCGTCACACATCCCAATAGGACGCTAAAGCAGCCTGGGTGGTGGGGGCCCTGCTTCTACCAGCTCTGTCAAAACGCTCTCCAAATTTATTTCCCATTGTTTGAAATCACTGGAACAGACAGAGCCTTATTCTGAGTCTTTGAATGGCCCATTAACTGCAGTGTGCATCTCTCACAAAGAGAATTTTACCTTCCAGAGAACATTCTCTGTACAAATAATAGGTCTAAGCACTCGCAAATGTCAGGATTTTTTTTTTGTTTGTCGTTCAGTTGAGTGTGGAGCTGTTCATGCAAATAAAGTTTATTTTTCCCAGTATATCGAGTCATAAAATAATGTGCCTGGTTTATTTAAATTTCTGCTGCATTATTATTTGTTATAAAATATATGTATGTTCAAGCAAAGTACAATTTCCAGTAATACGGTGCTATGATGCCTATGCTCTGTACTTTGTAATGCAAGACATTTGTTTGATTTCATTATTTTATTAGATTAATTAATATGAATGATTGAGGCTGCTTGTAAATTGATTTTGCCCCGGATTGGTCCAAATGTGAGAGTTTTGTGGTACATGATCACCAGGAGACACCATACTGTACACTACACTCTTAGCTGACAGAATTGGCATCCTTGAAACCTATGAGCTTTAAGAGGTGTTTGATATGATGGGCCATCAGAGGGTTGTGATTGGCTGGGAACAAAAGTTGTTGTTCGAGGTGTTTTGCAGTGGACCTCCCTGTTGGAGACAGAATGGGTTTAATTAAAGGGGCTGATTTATACAACACCGCCTGAGCAACATTAAAAAAATGTTCGTGCAGGCAGCATATTTTAGATTGCATGTAATTATGCGTAACGTTTTTCATTTGCTTAGCACTGGGCCTTATTTAGAGCAGCTGATGTGTATACCCTTTACGTGGGCAGCCAAGCTCAATGATTCACATAGGTGAAAAATGCCTTAGAGGAAAATGAATTTTTGATTTTAGGGTTTTTTAATATCATTAATCCTTCTCAGACAGAAAGGCTTCTTCACTCTGCATGTGGAATAATGGGGAACTGCACATGCGTTACAGCTATTATGGAGGAAAACGTGATTTTTTTTCCCCCCCAGATCTCATCAACATTTGATTTTCAAAGCTGGTATTAACAACCAGAGCTTGATATATTTTAAGTGCAGCAACTGTTTGTTCAATGACTCTTTGGCGTGGATAAGATTCAAGTCCGGGAACGAGAGGCACGCAGATAGAGCTAACTGGCTGGTATCGAGCCCTGGGTTTATGCCAGAGACCAGGGAAATGCCAACTTTGGGTGTCACACTGCCAGCAAATTCACCTGCATGCTGTTACTGGTTCTGTGGGAGGCAGAAGTGACAGGCCCATCCAGATTCACCTCCATCTCCAGGATGACTGTTCTGCTGGACATCTGCACATGGAACAGACCCAGAAGGTGAAACTGACTTCTTGGGTGACTTGGGAAACCCAGTTTCAGAACACTGGAAAATTATGGGGCAATCTTGTAATTCATAAATTTAGGATGGTTGCTGTTTATTTAAGGCTCTCAGGAAACGTTTTTTGTTCAGAACAACAACAGTATGTGTGAATACAAGGCTGGAATTCACGTTAAAATCCAAAAATCCATTTGAACCCAACTGCGTTGCTAGTTATTCTGAGCAGACAGAATGAGAGTCATATGGACTGTGGAAAACATCAGATGCACCTTCCAGGTCTTGTGCCTGAACACAGTAAACAGGGCCAGATGGAGATGTCTTTCATCAATGGGTACGACCGCCAGTCTTAGACAATATCAAACGTATGACCCTCGCTGTCAGACACCAGCCATTAATGAGGCACCACGACCAGAAACAAGCCCTTCTAGAAACCGCAGAATGCTTTTAATTGACCTCAACACTGATTTAGGTGACACATGAGCAGGATGAGATGGACAATTAAGGGTGTAGACTGTCTCCATATTGGATTGGACATGTAATGGGAACAGAGTGCAGGTAAATCTAATCAATAAACTAACCATATCCTGCATGCAGAGTTCATTTAGTGCATATCGGTAAATTGATAAAAAGGGTTTGGGTGACTTGATAAAATACGACCAAACCAAGGCAGCTGCTGTCTCCTATATAATGATGGTCAGGAGAGTAACGAGGGTCGGGGGGGGTAACAATGGGAACACCTGACACTTTTTTGGACCATGTAGAGATACAAACAGCCTTTACCCAAGATTGTTTCAAAGGGATCCATCAGAATACAGGCAGTCTGCCCTGCGTTGTTTGCGAGATACTGACATCTACGGCTTCTCAGATAGGAGATGCTGTTTAACAAACTCCACACCCCTGACAGGAATGCCGAATCCAGAGGCGTAATGGAGGGAGGCACGTGGTGTTCATGTGCAGCCGGGGGGAGGGGGGGGGGGGGTCCCGGGGGAGGACTGCTCTGTGTTTACGCTGATGAGAGCAGATGAATGTTTAGCTCAACGTGTCCCGATGGCGGAGACGTTTCAGCTTTGTTCTTCAGAGTGTTTCTGCAGTGTGAATGCTGATTCTGAGCACAGTCCAAACCATGTTTAACAAAAAAATAACATTTTCTCTTCCCACTTTACCCTTCCAGCTGTAAGCAATGGTGACAGTTCAAAGAGTCTTCACACTGACTCCAGTACTGTCCAAACAGCGGTTTAAATGAATCTATAGTTAGAGCCAGGCTTGGGCTGAGCTTAAGCCTGCTGGTTTCACACTGGATGCGCAGAGCAGCATTTACTCCCTGTGGAATGGTAATGCTGACCCGAGGCCTTCCTGAACCCTGTCACTAACTTAACCACACAACAGCTGCTCAGGAATGATCCCCAACAGTAAATCCAGATTTCATATACAAAGAGCTCCGTTATCCATAATAACAGGCTTCTTATTCCTGATCCAATCTCCCACAGCCAGGGTCTTGGGGAAATCCTGAGCTTGGTGAACATGTTTTTTTTCTAGAAAATTCCAGGTAGAGAATTAACAGGAACCAACTAAGGGAGTCAGTCAGCAGCAAGTGGTGCTGCTTCGCCTCACACTGAATGAGTGAGCTGTTTGTGAACAGGCTGCGTTTCCAGCAAGGCCAATGCTTTTAGCCGAAGCAGAAAGCAAACGACATAATGAGATAGTCTGTTATAATTAATTATAAGCTCTCAATAGCTCTCAATACAAGGAAAAAAAAACACTTCATGTGATTCTTGGCTATATGTATAACTGTACATGTCTGTTGTCACAGTTAATCATATAAAGTTGAGTGTAAGATGAAGCTAAACCCATTGGGCATAATGATAATAATAATAGTTATAATATGAAGATGAATAATAGCCATAATAATAAAAACATGCAATCATTGATTTTATTTGAACAGATATACAGTAATCCCTCACTTATCGCGGGAGATAGGTTCCCAGGCCGACCGCGATAACTGAATTTCCGCGAAGTAGGGAC
>JAODUD010000019.1:307494-333857 GCA_026784285.1 Stomatorhinus walkeri | reverse complement strand
CAGGCTGCTAGAAGCAGGACTGAAGACCCATGAAGCAAAAGGAAGAAGCCCTTCATTAATGAGAACCAAGGAAGAAGGCCTTCATTAATGAGAACCAAGGAAGAAGGCCTTCATTAATGAGAACCAAGGAAGAAGTCCTTCATTAATGAGAACTAAGGAGGAGCCAGGCTGCAGTTTGCAAAACTGTTTACACATTAAAAACCCATAAACTGAAAAATGAGTGAACCGTAAATATTGCTGTGGTCTCATTTTTTTCCAGAGCTGTACAGAGGTCAGATTTTGATGATAATGGCCATAATAAGGCCATTAAATATGTTAGAAACAGCTTCCACACTCTTGTCTGTTTTATCTATTGCTTGTGGCCATTTCCTGCTCAGAAACTCATTGTGACTCATTGTCAACAGCAACGAGGGAATTCCAAGTCTCACAGTTCCTCACATCATCTGGATGTGAGGATGACCCCCTCAAGTGGATCATGGGAAGCTAAATTCCTCTAGTCTGAAATCTTGTCTGCTGGCATAAACAACCTGATGATCATCGGTGATAAAACCTTCGCTTCTTACGTCATTGAATAGAGTCACCTGCTTTGACCACAGAGTGTGGTTGCTTGACCCAGAGGGGCATCAGGAGGCTTTCATGCATGGACATCGGTGACAGTGCCAGTCAACCTGGCAGTCTAGACTGCATATGCACCTTGGAGTATGGAGCTCCTTAATAAGAACGGGGCCAGCCATGGACTTGTTGGTGTCTCCACTTCTTAGCAATACCCCTGAACCCCCCTGCCCCACTGGGGGCTCCTGGTGGCACCAGTCAGAACTCTATTCGATGATTACAGCTTTTCACAACTGTAATTGCTCCTAGAATCATGTGAAATCATCTGTAACCACAGCTGCTGAAACCAGCTTTTGTACTGAGGACAGGCTGTGTCCAGTCTTGGTAGAATGTATTTCCCAGTTCATCCCAGTTCAGCCATCAGTGTCGGGGGCATTTCCTGACCCTTACTGACTTTGTTTTATGACCGCATTGGAGAATACAACGCATGAAAATACACATTTTCTTGAGTATAATAGAGTGTAATGTTTTACTTTCAGATGTGCTTTTTTTCCTTGTAGTTATTAGGTCATTTGGCAATTTTTGTAGGCATCAGCAATTAATGTTAGATGAGTAAATTAAGGTATGGGGTTAACTGGAGACTGTCTAGGTCGTCAAAGCGAGCATCTTTAACTGGAGAACAGTACTGGTTTAGTCAGAACCCAAGTCAAATCCATGAATGAGAAACACGACGTTATTTAAACCTATTTGACGGGGAGAACTGGATAGCAGTCAAATTGTCCTGGATGGCATTGAGACCGTCTGCTGTTTGGACAGAACTGCAGTAATGTTACAGTACAAATGAGCATCACTGGGGGGAAAAAAAAGCACCTAAGCCATATCACGTTTACAGCTTTGTGCTGTACAGTACAGCAGAGATTCTTCTGAATTGGGATACAACCTGGGAAAGTGCTGTAATTTATCCATTTAATAATGAAAACTTATGAAAAATGGTTGTTGTCTGAATAAAGATAAAATAATTAGCAAAAGAGAACATCGTGTCTATGGTTTATATTATTAACAATATGCAAAATACACCGCAGTAAAAAGACGTGGGAGGCTTATTCTTCATGTAAAAGGAGTCCTGTATGATGTAAACGAAGTGATTTTTTCAGTCTGCTTATGAGAAACTGAGTTTTTGTCTCTTTTTAAAAAACAGGCTTTTATAAGCAGCTTCCCTGACAGCATTAATCACGTAACGCTCACAATGGAAGGAAGGGAGACGGTTTCTTCCTCTCCTCGCCTTCTGCCAGTTTGACAGCACTAACATCTGTAGGTACTCCATAACTGCAATATGGACCTTTGTAGCTTCAGACCCCCTCATGTTGGCTAGTGAGTGATCTTTCCAGAATCGGCGCTACAGGAACTCGACAGCTCGATATTCTGCCATCTCATAAGTCATCCTTGAGGTACAGAGATGTTTGTTGTGCATAGACCTGGAAACTCTTTCTCATTGTCATTCAATAACTTTCTCTTAATTCCACATCAAGAGCCCATCTTACCCAGAAAATAAATAGAATAAAATAAAAAATAAAATAAAATCACAATCAGATTCATGATTCTATGAGATCAGTAATTAATATTCTGTTAAAACTCAGTCTGTCATATCATTGAGAATCTGGAGAAATGAAATTCAGAGCACTTTTCAGCTGTCTGACGCTGATGCCTGTGTGGTATTACTACCTGTCACTGTGGCTCATCAGAAGGCCAGAATAAATCATATTTGAATTGGGAGAGTTAAGTTGAGCAAGCAGTAAGCAAAAGACAGATTGATAATTTAAATAGAAAAATGGACCACTGTAAATCCGAGGGCTCCTATTCTGTCTTCCTCTGCACCCTTGTTAAAGAAAACAAGCTTTTATTTATCAAAGTCTTAGAAGGGCCCAATCTGTTTAATCCCTCCCTTTTTTTAAAGTGCGATAACACAGTGCTGATGTATCGATGGTCCTAGGAACATTCTCACTATGCATTATTCAGCAACTCTCCATCCATCTTTAGGAGCCTGTGAGGATGCCCACTGTTACTTTGTTTCTTAAAAAGCATATTGAGCTAAAGAAGTTTCCTTAAATGCCCTGTATGGAAATGAAAATTCCTCCAGTTTCCTCAATCTCTGCTACAAAACTGCACTACACCCTAAGCATAAGCAAGACTATGAACAAACTTGGACAATAAGTGTCATTAGTCAATGAGCTGGCTAAATCGTTTGGTCAATGGTCATTAGCATGGTGATTGGTTTTAATTTTACCACAGCAAAGCTCATGGATCTATACAAATGTCCCAATCTGCATAAACATACAGGGTTCAAAAAAAGGGTAAATCCGGAAAAGCCACCAACAAACCGTAGAATTAACATGAATTTAATCTTTATATCTTATTTGTTGCAGTAAAATCAGTATTATCAGGAAAAGTGATAATTTATAGCAATGCTTCCCAATCCAGTCCACGGGGAGCCACAGTCGGTCAGTGTTTTTGCTCCCGACAAACTCCCTGCGAGACAATCCATATTTTTGCTCCCTCCCAGCTCCCACCTGGGAAGAGCTGCTGGGGTATGATTGCTTGTGACCTATGATGAAGCCACATGGCTTCCAGGGGTTTCCTGCATACTGTGACTCTAACCATGATAAGTGGATAAAAGGTGGATGGATAAAACTCACAAATTACTGAAGTGATTGTCAGTCACTTTAGATAAACGGGCCTGCTAAGTAAATGTATGTTTTTGTGTTTTTTGATTGGAGGTGGGAAGGGGCCTTGGCGTGATCCATTTGTCGCACAGCGGGCTGCAGGGTGTCTCGGTAGCCAATCGGCAGGCTGAGTCTGCCCATGTGACTGAAGTTTCTTTTACTTTGCATAAATCTCCCCTTCAGCAGCTTGTGAATAGTGCTTTTGCAGAAAAAAGGGTGGGTTGGTCTTCTGTCTGTCAAGTATGTAAAACACCAAAGCTACTTCAATAAAGTAATGGATAGCTATAAATGACTGGCATTTTTAAATTGAATTAAATAACACCAGAGGGGGTATCTAGTGATTAGGGGGCACTGTTTGAGTCTTTGTGTATGTATGTGTGTGTCTGTAGGTGTGTGTATGTGTGTGGTCATATATATATTGCATTGTGGGGACCAAATGTCCCCATAATGTGATAAAATCATTTTATTTTGACATTGTGGGAACCATGTTTTCAGTTCACACAAGGGGAAACTAGATTTTATGAAAATTAGTCAAAAAAACTAAAAACGCCAAGTTGTGTATTTTGTTTGGTTACTTATGGTTAAGGTTAGGGCTGGGTTGGGGTTAAAGTTGTTGTGATGTGGAGTAGGGTTTTTTCCATGAATGTAAGGTCCCCATTTGGATGGGTACACCAACGTGTGTGTGTGCGTGTGTGTACCCTGCCACTTGACCTCTAACCCTTTAACTCCTTATTTCCTATCAGGAAGCCAAAATGGTTGTTATTGTGCATACGATGTCAGCGACGCTGCTTTCAGCCAAAGGCAGGACTGGCTCAGTGCAGAGGTAATACAGCTCGGGGGAAGATTATAATTTAATCACTGACTCGCTCTCCTGCTAAAACAGTGGGAGAACCAATTTAAGAATAACACAGAGTAAACATCATCTTACTGTCATTTCCAGCACTTTCTACGTGGACGCCCCCCCCGTGTAAATAGCAGGGATATGGGACCCAATCATCGCATAGACAATTTTTGGTTTTAAACGTAAGAAGCTGCCACAGAAAGCAGGGCATCACTCTGATTATTGGTGATGGATTGTTTCAATAACAGCATAATTAGTGATTAGATTGTTACCCTCTTTTTCACCGCAACACTGGCATCCGCTAGCCTTGAGATATATATGACTGAGGTGTTAAATTGCCATGTTAAATTCTCCTACGCTTTATAACTGATCGACTGGCAGCAACGTGCGGAAGTAATTGATTTAGCACTTCCGAAAGGTTACATTTCAGAAAAGCACTTAATCAGTGTATTGCGATTGCTGACTACTCCTGTCTCATACCCATGTTTTGGAGTACAAGTGCCCTTTTCAACATGGTGACATGGAGTGGCTACGACTCATCGTCCAGATGCAACAGTTGACTGGCTTTTCGCCCGAGCTTGGGGGCCTCTTCAACAAGAAATCGCTATATTTTCCAGCTGACATTTGTTATTTGAAATTTCTCGGCATTATGGCATCGAAATTAGAGAGCTGTCGTGTTTGGCTTTATCAATAAAATTCCAATACACAAGAATCACACCCATGAAATTAAAAAATATATATGAAGTGTTATCTAAACTGGCAGTACATGCTTCAGTTATATCCCAGCAAGAGAGAAATGTTTATTTATTTAAAAAAAACACCCCTCTAAATTCTAGCCAGTTATTCTGTAACAGGTTATCTGCCCCAGGGGAGGGGTATTCCCAAGCTTCACCATAGATGTGATGCCAGTTAATTACAGGGTATATACATAAACACGCTGCAGTGTATGTAGAGAAGACAATAACTGCATATCTGTGGAAGGAAACTGGAGTAGCCAGAGGAAAGCTGTATCACACAGGGACACCATATGAAGTTTTCCCACAAACATTTGATTCAAACCCCTAAACACAGAGCTATGAGGTGACAGTGTTACCCACTGCGCCACTGTAATTGTAAGAAATAGTTTTCTTTTTTTTTTTTGAAGTAGTGCATTCCCCCAGAGCAAAACTGTAGGGTGCAGTGGGAAATTACAGTCAATCTAACCAATATTCCCAGTATTAAAAACAAAGTAATAACTTAAAGGAAAGAGCTGGGTTTTCAAGATAGATGCACAGCAACAACGAGGACGCGAACTTACCAATTTATTAGCAAGGTCCACGTTCTCATGCAGACTGGAATGAGTGGGCATATGAATCTCTCCTTCCTTCGTGACTGGAGGCTGACTCAAAAACGCCCCCGTTTAAAAAAAAAAAAAAAAAACTGGAAACCAGCACATTTCATTACTGGCGTGTGAGAGTTACAGGTGATGTGTGTGTGAGCTGAGAATGACATAACCTTATCCAAAGAGACTGCGAGGCTCAGAGCCAGGCTCCGCAAGCAATGCGGCAGGAAATGGCCCAGTTCTGTCACGTCCTGCTGTTGGCGCATGCTGTCGTCTCTGTCTGAGGGGCTCCATCAGGGCTGTGCCGCTGGAAGCAGCTCTGGGGGCACAGGGGGCAGGTGAGGGGGGGGGCACTCCCTTGATGTACAGCAGGCCGCTTGGCGCGGTGGGAGAAGGAGGTGATCCGCCGTCGGAGAGGACCAGCAGCCGCGCAGTACCTCGGCATGCTAATGACCTGCACCGGCTGACCCTTTCACCCCGAGTGTTCCAGTTAAACAAACACCGCTTACACTGCGGCCCATCTGCCCATCTGCAGGGCAAATAAACAATTAGCAGAGCCTACAGTTTAGACCTCATCCATAATACAGATGGATATTTGCTAAATTACAGTTAAAAAAATTAAAAAAACCTCTGCTCTGCCAGTCAGGGAATTGAATCAAGTGCTCTTGGGTTCGCTGTTTCCTGGCTCCACAGTCAAGAGTTTTGTTTTTATTCTGAATATTGAGGATTGAGGGAGGAGGCGCATTTCCGCAGCTCAAACACGAGCACAGGAGCTGAGATATCAGAATTACAATCAAGCTGAATTGTCATTTTTAGCTACAGTGTTGTGACAAAGTCCTTCTCTCCTTATACTGACAAGCGTAATATAAGGATGGGAAAAGAATCTGTCTGCTGGAGGGGGGGATCTCCCCAGCAATGATCGGATCTTGGCTGTCACCGACGCTCTCAGCGTCACGCGCTCGGAGATAGCGAGGCTGGAGAAGCCGGCGTGTGGGATGGGAGCTGGAAGCTTGACGTGCCAAAAGTGGATCCTGTACTCAGTAGGAACTCGTCAGCAGGAACCCATAAACCCCCCCTCCCCCTCCACTGCACCAAGACAAACTTTCTGAACTTGCCTTTGGTGGGACACGATGTCCGCATTGCTACACTGCTGAGACCCAGGGTGACATGCGAGACACTGGGTTGCCAACTTTGGCCGGAGTGAGATTTTCAATTTGAAGCGAGTCTGCACACACATTAACTTGTAAATAGCCTGTGGGGTTTGCAAATGACCCCAATGCTTTTGATGTAGCTAAATTTAGGTTAACAATGGAATGATGTAGATGTGCCATAAGATTTCCAGTGTGAGCGTGAGAATCTGAAAGTGTGAGTGTCACGCCAGATGTGTGAGAGCTGGCAGCCCTGTAGCCAAAGTGACTTACCATCCGTTGTGGGGGGTGGGATTTACACTGAGGCTGGGCTGCTGCCACCTCCAGGTGAGGCCATGCACCGACTGCAGCATGGCGGTAAAGATTAACTGTCGCTCGCAACGTTGGCAGCCCCTAATTAATGTGCCCTCACTCTGGAGTCTGCCTCCCCTGGCAACGGAGCTGACACCCGTGATGGAAGGGCTGCCTGCAAGTCGGCTGGGTTGCCAGGAGACGCTGACAGCGACAGCAGCCTGCCCGTCCTCTGAGCTTGACCATCCTCCTGCATGTCTAAACAGAGTGGCGACACAAGCCTTTCAAACGGGTAGCTGCTCCGTGGAAACCTGGCCTTCGGAAGCTTGCAAGATTTGTGGTGAATTAGTGGACTCTTGTGCCTGGCTTTAAACTGCACAGGATCACAAACGGAGGGTTTCCTTCCTACCCCTGCTGCATTGTATTGGCATCCCATGTTGCTTGGCTTTCCTGCAGTTCGACAAATGTACAATTGGAGTCCCCATATTGCACATCATGTGTTTGCATGTCTGTTCGTGTGTGTGTATGTGTGTGTATGTGTGGGTTATGCATATATTACATTGTAGGGCCCAAATGTCCCCCACAAGGTGATAAAAACATGTGCTATAAATGTCAAAAGTCCCGTATTTTGTTTGGCTGGGTGCGGTTTAAGGTTGTCATTGTTGGGATTAGGGTTTTTCCCATAGAAATGAATGGTTGCTCCCCACAAAGATATGAGTACAGATCTGTGTGTGTGTGTGTGTGTGTGCACACATTCTGTTATGGACTGGTGTGCTATCCATCTCTGTCCCCTACTTCTTGGGATAGTTTTTTGATTCACCATGACCCTAAATTGAATAAGCAGTTGAGCAGTATGAGCAGTTGGAGCAGTTGAGCAGTTGGAGCAGTTGAGCAATATGAGCAGTTGGAGCAGTTGAGCAGTATGAGCAGTTGGAGCAGTTCAAACATTAGCTGCCCAGAGAGGGACACTGGATAGTAGGAGGAGCCATAATGGGCATGATGTTGGTTATTGTTTTTCAATCTTGGGATCCGGTGCTGAGCTCATGTTCTTAGTTATGTGTCTTCAAAAAAATGAAGCCACATCTACTCTACCAACACAGTAAAGCTGGTCAAGCTCTAGGCCGCGCCTCGCTGGGCATTAATTAAATGAAAGTCAAAAAAAGTGTCTGCGACACGGGATTCGGGTTAAAAATGCAGCTATACCATCGCATGCGCCTAAGAGGAGACTTTGGCCAGAAAATTCCATTTTCTTTATGCTGCACATCAAAGAAACTGAGTAATAAGGGGGGAAACAGCTCAATTTGTCAACGCAATTCAAAGCTGCTGCTCTAAAAGACTCAGAGACTTCATCCAAAGCAGTCAAAGTTACTTTTTTGGACCTCTGGGGGGTGCTACTTTCAAGTCTGGGATAAATAGCAGGTATATGGTGGGGGGGGGGGGAGGCTGACCAAATAATGTATAAGAGAAGGTAGTCAGCTGATCTCGTCTGTTGATGACCTAAAGTTCTCAATAGTCACAAATGAAATAACGGTGTGAGTGGACGAGGGGGAGTGCATCTGGGATAAAGGTCCCTGCTGCCCAGGAGCAACAAGGAGCTGATATTTACTGTTTTTGTGTGATAATAAGGAAGGATTGCAGCAGCTGGACTTTCCAGAACAGGTACGGATTTGTGTGAAGACATCCAGTGAATCAGGCTGAACTGACGTGACACTCATTGGGAGATGCACCCCAGTCTTCACACATCTCTTTTTGGAGCGACTGAGAGTCTGTGAAAGGGGCCGTGTTGGAAATTGAAGCCGAAAGCAGCATAATCGCACTGCCGCATGAATGAGCAATATGCTAAGTCAGTTTGTTCGTTTCTAAAGAAGTCTTTCGGCAAGAATCTCTTTCCCTTGATCCCTCAGTTCATCGCATATTTATTTTGGTTGTAAAGGAACAAATGCAGCTGGCAAGTGACAGAAAAGTGATGAAGCAAATTAACACCGGAATACATATATTGGAATATATGAATCTGACAGTAAGAAATTCTTAGGCAGAAATGTTAACTGGGTAGGAACGCTATCTTTTGGTATGCTTCCAGTTATACTTGACTCAAGCTTTTTTTCTGTGATCCAGAATGCAATTGCATTTTGGGTAACACTTTACATTAACTGCACCCTCATAATGCATTCTTTATTCATTCAACACCTCAACAACTTCAATATACATTAATGACAAACATTATATGGTTATTAAGTTTATTATCATATAATGTTCATTATTATTGTATATTAAAACTAATAAGATATGTTATATATGTTAAGATGTTGTGGTATATTTACATGCTGCTTATGAGTGTTCTATGAATGCATTATAAAGGCATTATGAAGGTGCAGTTAATGCAAAGACTTACCGTTTATTAATGTATATGAAAGCTGTTAAGGTATGTTAGCATGTTAAGATATGCTTACATGTTGCTTATAAATATTTTACGAATGCATTATGAAGGTACACAGAATGTTCTACGAATGCGTTATAAAGACATTATGAGGGTGCAGTTAATGTAAATCACTACCGCATTTTGATACTGTTGAGAGAGGTGAGGTATGTTTTCAGAATGGTTAGGAAACATGGATCAGGCATTGTGGTACTGTGGTCAAAGCCTACACTTATCACCCTTGCAAGAAAAATTCTTGAGGATAATTCAGTGGCTACCTAGCTTGGGGATGCATTAGCGGACGCCTAGTAGGTTAGTGTGTTTCTGACTTGGCACTCAGTTCTCTGAAAAACAGAAGGATCTGTTATTTGGATGCCCTTTTTGGGGGGGAAGGGGTAATTCTCAATAGCTGCAAAATAACATCTGACTAATGCATTCTCGTTGGCTTCTCTGACAGTAACTGACATTGTTTTTTCCTTTGAATAATAGGATGACATTGCTCATAGAGACATAAGTGCTTCAAAATAGGCTATTGATTTCATTAATTTGATCAATGGTATCTCTAGCAACTTATTGCTGCAGCAGCAAATCTCTCGGCCTTCAGTGAGAATAGTGTGGTTACAAACCTACAGAGGAATAAAGAAGGACGAGGTTATTTTTTGGTGGAAAGAATACAATGAATCGACCGTCTACTACTAAGAATGTCAAGAAGTCAGGATTTGACAATGCAAAACGTTTTGAAATACTGGCTAAGGTAGGTAGGTCGGAGGGTTGTTGTGGCCATTTTTGAGGCAAAACCTCTAATCTGGTAATATGCTTTATCTGTGTATAGGTGACATGATGGGCGCCTTTTTACCAAAGATGGAAATATGGAGGGCCCAGAAGTTTCAGGATCGTTTTTATTGGGAATAGAGGCGGGGGGAAATCAGAGTACCCAAAGGAACGCCATGATGCAAACTCCACAAACATTGATATGGGGCAGAGAGTCAAACCGCAGTCCCAGAGGTAGAAGGCAACAGTGCTGACCACTGCTCCACCATGCAGTGATTTTGACGCTTAGTAATATCATCTGACACCCCTTCCTGGAAGGGTGACTTAGAGTCCATTGAGGTACAGATCTCTTCATCCCAATATACATATTCTCAGCAGACCCCATAGCTGCACTTTGTACCACAATTATAAAAGTAAATCCACATTAACATGGTGAATGAGAATTCCTTGTTAGAATTGAGCATAATGCTTTGGACTGTGAGTCTGTGAGGCTTATCCTGCCCCTGTAACTCTGGAACACATTAGCTGATCTCACCGCTTGTTTTAAAGCAGGCCAGATGGATGAACAAGATGCTATTATAATCAGTGGTAGCCAACCAAAATTTGGTCTTCAAATCCACATGAATGATAGCGGAAGATCAAAGCAGCAATATCCGAAACAGCATGAACATAGATCTCTCCATCCATCCATCTTTCATAATTGCATATCCAGTGCAGGATCAGTGTAATTTTTTTCAACTTTTTTTTTCCAAAAAGCATTTTACAGGTAAGAAATTAGGGTGTTCAAGCATGATGCGTTTAGCTGTTATATCAGGTAGACTTAATTATGGGCAACAGCTGTGCTGTTTTGATTTGAACTGCGCTTTGAAAAAAGTAAATTATATGTTGCTTCTGATTATGGACTTTTTTAAAACACAAGAATTACTCTGATCACTTGATAAATAAAAACGTTTACTGACAACAAACATAAGACATGACAGTGGTGGGAGGTTGAATTCTGATTGCGAATGATTTTTGTTTTGTAGATGTATAATCGGTAGATGTTTACTTATCTTTTTACAGTTAAAATGGTTCAAAGAGCACAAGCCAACCCACGTTATACTGACATTGCAGAGGAGCAAATGAGGTGAAAGGTAAAAATATTCATTAAAAGTGTGGATGACCCGTCAAATATATGTACTGGAACTAGGAACTTGGCATTTTAAAAATAAATAGTGTAAAACATGAACACTTGTACCCAGCCGCACAGTATCCAGATTTAATGGTCTGTGAGTGAATGTAAACTGAAGACCGAAGACCCTCTAAGCACAGGTCGAGGCTCCCTGTCACGCCTACCGCCCACCCTCTGGTGTCAGACACCGTCTAGTTTGATCCCGCTTTCTCCACACTGGGCTGATTCTCCCTAATTCCTGGTAATTTGTTGTGGAATGGAGCCTCCGCTCTGGACATATGTTGAGCCTTGAACTCTGCCCATCACTGAGGAGCATTCAACAGATAAGTATCGGCTGGCCCGCTCTACGGACACCCATATGTCCTCCTGGTGTCGGCAGAATGCATTTCTGAGAGCTTGTTATCACTTTCCGTGACAGACAGGCTTAATCGTTTTTCTTTATCCTTCTCCCTTTCAAAGATTCAAGAAAGGTTTGAGGAAGGGGTTGTGCTCCCCACTGTGGTACAGGCTGGATTCCCCTCCAGGTTTCCCCTGACCAGAGGTTGACAGGCACTAGCATTGAGGGCAGCTCTCCACTCTGGGAGGCAGGCCAGGGCCTCTCGCCCTGGAATCTGCTCAGCCCTCTGTTTTTGCTGGAAAGACATGGCAGCGCTTGGCGACATCATCGCAGGACAGAAGTGGTCTTAAAACGTCCATCTGACCTTTGAGAGGATTTAGGGGGACTAACCTTGATCTTCATTAGTGGCGTGGTGTCATTTTTTTGGAAAACAGAAGGATTGGCGCCAAAATTCTGTGCAGAGGTACTTGTATTTTTTAAATATTGTAAAATGAAGTCACTTTCCATGCTGGGGAATGAGACTGGAAAAAACCCTGCTGAATGGAGCCAGTGAAATGTTTTCAACGTGCCTGTTATGCACTATAGATACGATACCCCTTAAAAGGCTTGGTGCAACCACTTCTCAGTGAACTCTACGTAAGAGTAATTGAAAAGATACAGTGGCACAATTACTGTTGAGGGAAAATCGTTTTAAGTGATTCACCTTGGCTGCACAATGAGACCAGAATTTTGGGAGGCTCTCTGAAGCCCTTGAATGCTGCTATTGTTGTTATTTTTTTCAATTGAGTTGCTTTCCTTTTTTGCAATGTCTCTCTGGGCACTTTATGCAAACCTGTCTTTAGCATTGACCAGCTTTCATTGCTTCCATTTGACCACCTCTGATCATCAGCTTCTCACTGTCTGCTTCTGATCTTCTGCCTTTGACCAGCTGCCACTAACATCTGCTCTGACAGCCTGCCTCTATCCACCTGACAGTCGGCCCCTGACAACCTGCCTCTGACCACCTGCTATTGACCATCTTCCCCACACAGCCTGCCTCTGACTGTCTTGCCTCTGATAGCCTGCCTCTAACCATCTGTCGCTGATAGCTTGTCTCTTATAGCCCACCTCTGACCCGCTGCCATTGACCATCTGCCCCACACAGCTTGCTTCTAATTGTCTGCCTCTGATAGCCCACCTTTGACCACCTGGTACTGATTGTGTGCCCCTGGCAGCCTGCCTCAGACCGTAGGCCCCTGAAAGTCTGCCTCTAACCGTTGGCTCTACAGCCTGCCTCTGACTGTCTGGCTCTGATAGCCTGCCTCTGACTACCTGCCACTGACCATCTGTCCTTCACAGCCTGCCTCAGACTGTCTGCCTCTGATAGCCTGCCTCTGACTGCCTGCCTCTGATAGCCTGCCTCTGACCACCTGCCACTGACTATCTGTCCTCCACAGCCTGCCTCTGACCACCTGCCACTGACTATCTGTCCTCCACAGCCTGCCTCTGATAGCCTGCCTCTGACTGTCTGCCTCTGATCACCTGCAACTGACCATCTGTCCTTCACAGCCTGCCTCAGACTGTCTGCCTCTGATAGCCTGCCTCTGACTGTCTGCCTCTGATAGCCTGCCTCTGACCACCTGCCACTGACCATCTGTCCTCCACAGCCTGCCTCAGACCGTAGGCCCCTGAATGTCTGCCTCTGACCGTTGGCCCCTGACAGCCTGCCTCTGACTGTCTGGCTCTGATAGCCTGCCACTGACCATCTGTCCTTCACAGCCTGCCTCAGACTGTCTGCCTCTGATAGCCTGCCTCTGACTGTCTGCCTCTGATAGCCTGCCTCTGACTGTCTGGCTCTGATAGCCTGCCTCAGACTGCCTGCCTCTGATAACCTGCCTCTGACTGTCTGCCTCTGACAGCCAGCATCTGTCCGCCAATCTGTTCTGGGCAGTTTTGGTACCATCGCCAATGTGCTTTTCCCTGAAGTATGGATGAACAACATCAAACTCTTCTCATCAGAAACCGCAGCAGGTCTTGAACTTAGCCAGGTATTTCAGGTTTTGAAAGTATTTCACTTTGTGAAGTACTTGCCATGAGAAGTTCTTCTGCAGCCATGTCACATACAACTATATCATTTAATTATAAACTCATTTTAAAGTTCTTTGTCCAAGAGTGTGAATCTGTACTTTTAACAGCACAAAACATCACCCACTAATGTTCTGCTTTGGCACTCCAGAGAGACGGAGCCACTGTCAGTTCGCCGTGTGGTGAATCAAAGAAACACAATATTCATCTCTTTCTTAATTCACTTTGAAGAGAGGAGATGGTTTCTCTGGTTTTTTTTTTTAACCAGTGGCCGGACTTGTATTTTCATGCTGATACTCATTAGGGGCCTTTGATAACCAATCTAGTCTTGATTAATTGGTCCCATGTCGAGAGCTCTTTTCCAAGACAGCTGAAGATTGGTGTCCGACAGATATATTAATGACAGGGGACGCTGAGAAACAGAACCTTGTCATATTGGATAGGTGTTAGATAGCTGCCTTTAATCAGTGCAGCGACGGCGCTGCGGTGTCCGTGACTCCCTTGTTTATAGTGATTGCGAGATATTATTTCCTGACAGCTCTGGCTTACTGCAGACACTGGAACACTGGGACACTATTTGCCCCTGCACTAGAACAAGGAGGAGTAAAGGATGACCAAGATAAGGCTGTATTTGTGCTGTGAATAGAAACCCGTTCAGATATAGAGTGCTTTGAGTGAACTTTCTTCTATCAGTAATTCAACCACAGTGTTTTGCTCATCCCTCTATCTTACATAACCTCTTATCTGTTGCAGGACACTATGGATAGTTTGCTCCCAGGGAGCAATGGTCAAAATAAAGGGTTCACCCCTGACACGATGCCACATACACACACATTGTATTTCAATCCCCCACCCCCAATTTACACCTCTGTAATTAATGCACCCATTGGCATCTACACCTTTATCCTGCCAAGCTGTTTCTTATCTTGATAGAAGTAAAACGAGAATGATGAACTTCTCAGCCAGATAATGTTTTGCAGCTCTTCTAACTGAGCAAGCAGAGTGCTTTGCTAACACGTCAAAGGTCATGGGTCCAAAACCCAAATCTCTACTATAAATCACTATGGGTAAAAGCATCATATAAATCATCTGTAATGGTTTTACATCATCCAAGTGTTGAAGGGTATGGTGACACAACTGGAAAGGTAGCCTGGTGCCCTGTCATGTGCCCACCCCCTCGCAGGTGACAGTGGAACCTTTACAGCCCTAGAGCAGACCACACTCGCAGAGTGAAAACCCTCAGAGGACCCTTCTTAGAGATTTGAAAAAGCTGCCTCTCTATTGGATCAATATGGGGTTCAAACGTGTGCCTCATCGATAGGGGAAAAGCTGTCTCAGTTCCCAGTACAGTCACTGCCCTCTGAGAGAGACTAATCTCCTCTCCAGTGGAAGGTTCTGCCCTGCTATGTGGTAGTCACAATTATGCTTTTTCAACTTCTCATACAATGCAGACAAGTTAGATCAAAGTCTATTTTTCCATCACTATTGATTATATAATATCCTTAAAAATTCTATAGGAGCTTTTTCAGAACCCTTTTTGTCGCCAGATTATGGTTTACTAGCAACTGGTTATTTAATTATTGAAGAAAGAATTTTTTTCTAATGAATAGTAGACTTTTAATCAAGTGTTAATCAAGTGAGATTTTTCTCTCTCGTTTTCACATGGAAGAAATAAAGCTTCCCACAGATAAGCAGAGAAAACCAACCCATTTTCAACACTTAACTGGGATCAGAGGTAAAACCATCCAGGTTGTACGGAGCCGCTAGAAGCCGCCTTCTTGTGTTTCCGGTCTATCTCTGGTCTTGTTGCTGCCTGGATTCCTCTCAGCACTATGGCTTCATTAAGCATCGACAGCCACAGAAGAGGGCTGAGGCCCATGCATGGTAAGAGCATAAGCTGTTGAACACTTGTACCCAGGTATAGCTGACCATAACTTATATTTTACTGAGGTTTACGTCGTCATAGAGTCCGAAGTAGACAGTGTTGCTTCTTTCCTGTAGATCCAATATAAGTTGCACCTAATGACGCAGAAATTATTTCCATATTCCGCAATTAGGCCACCGGGTAGCAGCATAGGTGGGAAGGTGTGACTACTAACCAATCAACGAAAAAAAAGCCTCTTCTTGGTGAAAGATTGTTCATGCAAAAAGAGTCGGTTAACCTCTAATAATAACATTAATTAAAACCTTCAATTAAAAAGTTTCTTTTACAGTTTGTTTTTTTCTTTAAAAGACATTTTGCATGACCTAATGTCGGATAATTCCTATAACTTCTTATTCATATTAAAAGGGATGGTTTTGTCATGTGCAGACTTATATACACATTATTATTATTATTTATTATTATTATTATTATTATTATTCATAATCCAAACATACCACAGGATACTTTGGGAGATGATGTAGACGGTCATCCTCACGTAGGCACTTAATGATAATAATGAACTATTTATATATCACGTTTAATTTTATAATGCTTTTTGCAGATGTTCAAAAAAGAAAAACACCAAATGGATTCTGAATGTATTAAAAATCCTTTTTAAGGAAAGATAAAGGTCAAAAGCCAATAGTGATGTCGTTGTACATAACTAGAACTTTCCCAGAAGGATTTGCATGCAGATATTTAAAGCCAATTAGCTCTTGGTAATCAGCGCAGTTTCAATACATTAAGATTCAACTAAATGTTTTTGGCAGAGAGAAAAGGCTTAAGGGATTATTTGACTCTCTCCACTCCCTACCCTTTGCCTGGAGGAAGAAGGGGAGGGAGTCTGCACCCAGGATGAGATGCTCTGCATGTCCAGAGGGCCAACGAGGCAGAAGTTCCCCTGTGTTGATGCTCCAGAAGAGCAGCGTTCATTTAGGGCTGCCAACTCGCAACAACAACAGGGACATCAAAGACCATGTCATGTTTCCATGGAAAACCTCCATGAAGGAGAGACTCCACAAAACATAAACACAGATGAACTATTTTCACCCACTTTTTTAGTTACCTGCTCCATTTTATAAAGTGTCAGCACACTTAGCTGTTGACTCAGGTTGCTGTGTCTTATTAGGATTTAAGTGCCTTAAGTGTTATTGCAGGTCCTGAAACAACTACAATACCTGCAGTAGTTTAAGTAGAATATGCAGGTCATAGATACCTGACAACCTGCTGATGCCTGGGCACAGTGTTCTGCTAGCAGTAGTGTCGGGCTAATCTTGTTTATGAAACTGTTAAAATTCTTAATGGCGAAGTAACCATCATGTTAGGCTATGTAACATTAACATGTAGGCAGAATTGGATCTAGGCATAGACAAGCTAAGCTGCTGCCTAGCTTCTGATTTAAGTCATGAAAAATTATATATATTATATACATGTCCAGCTGTAACAATAAGCAGGATATGGAATTGTCTAGGGCCCCCAAAGTACTTGCGTTGGGGAGGAAGTGAATTGATAACCAGTTTTCTTGGTGGAGGGACTTCGGAAATAAAACTTAGCCCTGGTCCCTTGAAAAGGCAGATCTGGCCCCGCATTTGAGTTATACCCGCTGTCCCAATCTGCATGCCTTTAGAGAGGAAGTCGGCCCGCTCGTGATAGCGATGAAAGCAGAGCGACGGCGCGAATGTGCCAAGCAGCGGCGTCCTTGCGCGACCTGCGGAGTGCATCGCGGATCTCGCTAATCACGCCATCTCAAGAGGCAATTTCAGAGAGCATCACAGTCTAAACCGATTAAATTTAAATAGATATGTTTGTAAAACATGTCCTGGGTTGTGTGGCTCTTATGTAAATCATCAGCAAAATGCAATTTACCCATCCAACCACTTACATTTCATTATAAACTCATTCTGTTCTATTTCTCAGATTCACCATCATTGGATTTCATTGCAGTTTAACATCATATATTTTGAAGGTACGGCATATAAGATTACATTAAAATTGTGTTACCCTGCAGTTTCAAGACAGGTGTGCTTAAATACAAATATGCTGAAATAGGTTTCTCGCAGAAAATCACACGTGATACATTTTCTCTAGTCATTTTTTTCAATGTTTAATTCCTTAGCTTGTGTGTCACGGCTGGTACTTTTGTGATATTTGACCACTTAGATTTTTATTGCACCAGGGAGTGAAGATTTAAGTATCAGAAACTGGTATCAGTCATGATTTCAGGGGGGGGGGGGGTATATGGTAATATAAATATCACCATATGGGATGGCTGTTAGAATTACGATAATATGTAGCACGTAATTCCACATCGAGACATAAAGGATTTGTGCAGCACATAAATTCTACTCTGAACACACATACAAATATGAAAACATACATCTCAAGTTGTTTTAAAAAAATATGCAAAGGTTCTCAGGTTACATTTGTCAAGTGTTGAAGGGAATGGTGATTTTTGGCAGGAATCCACTTTTACTTTATGTATGCCGCTATATTTAAATGAAATTAACTGTGCAAAATTAGCACTAATAACTGCAATATTGGAATTAATTTGGCCTTCATTATTAAATATTAACTGCTGTATTCATATTCTGTACAAGAAGGATTGCAGGAACCCTGATAATTTATAGGGCTGTATATCCTGGCAAACCAATCCCTTATCCAGTTACACTGTGTCTGGGGGCACCAGCCGTCTCGGGGGGAGAGTCTGGTCTCAGGGGTCATTATTGTTGATTCACTTCACCTGTTCCTCGTCCATGACTGCTAGTATAAAGTGATGTGTTCTGTTCTTTCAAACCCCCATTAACTCTGCCCAGACCCTGACATCTGACCTGTTTCCCTTTACACTTCATCTTGATTCAGTGCCACACACGGCTTCCTCTTTTCCATTGAAACAACTCTCATTTTTCCTTTTCCTCCCTGCTTTTCCATCCCTGGTAAATCATGAAAAGGGGAAACCCAATTCCCAGACAACCCATTTTTCTATTCTGTTCCATCCCCATGTCACATGATTCTCTTCACCTCCCCCAACCAGAGCACGTCAAACACATATGCATTGTCTGGGTGCCGAGTTGAATCTCGCTACATCCATGCCAAAGTGCATTCTAATAGCCCTTGAAGTGTTCCCGGTATCTGTGGAGCCCCGCAGTCCTCCTGCAGTGACTGGGCCGAGAACGATACAAAATACACTCATCTGGCAGCGATAACATTTAGGAATGTATCTCTCCATCAGTGGAATGGGAGAATCTCTGGGGATTCCGCTTTCGGAGCGCAGTGTCTCTTATCGATAGGATCCCTGCCGTGGTGTTCAGTTTGTCGCATGCAGGAAACTCGCAGTGAGAACGACACTCGATACACCATCAGTTGCTGGGAGCGGAGCGTGTCTCCGGCTGCGGGAGGCACAGCTGGGCGCGGGAAAGCTTCCTTGGAACATTCTGGGACCTGCCATGCCTGTGTTTATGAAAGTTCCTCTGCAACGGATTCTTCCTTTGTTCAGCATGCACAAGGATTCCATACATAATGGCCCAATGATTTGCCATCGCGATGCTTTTGACTCGTCTCATGCTTTGCCGTTTTCTCAACTTTCGACCCCTAAGGTGTTTGTCTGCTAGAGTCTATGTATGATTGGGCTACAATGAAGGTGTGAAAATTCACTGCTGCCCAAGGTTTACAGTCAGGAGCTAAACGCTAAACCCAAAACACAAGGTAAGATTGGTTCACCTGGGGCATTTCTCTGCAGAACCTATTTCACTTATTAGATATTATTCTGTAGCCTGGGGGGGGCGTCTTTCTCCACGCATCTCTGGGCTGATGATTACGAGGACAAGGGCACCTGGGGCCCTCCAAAAGCACTGACCTGGAGCTTGCTGCTGAAATGTCTCAGAAAGGTCCTGCAGGTGTGTGAAGAGCACCAGGCCCCCAGCTCCGAACAGCAGAAGGAACCAGAAGAAACAGGGCAGTTTCGTGGCTAGAGTCCTCAGTCTGCGCCTGCCGCACCGAGGATCCGCCATCTTACATTCCACCCAGGGCATCTCCTGTCAGCCCTGCCGCAGGGACCTGGAAGAAATGGCAGCAGGATGTCACCTCAGGCAACCGCTCCGTATTTCAATCTGACGTTTCAGTCTGACCGCTATTTGGCTTTAAAGAGAAGAAAAGGCCAAGCCCTATGTCCGCGCAAACTGGCGTCTCCTGACAAATTTTCAGGCTACTGGAACAGCCATATTGGTTGAATAAAAATCTGAAAACAACGACGAATCACAGCAGAAATTCCCATAACTAATGGTCACGAACCAAGAAGACTTCATATGGCTCAACTGGTTTTTATTTTGTAGCAGAGGCGTAGGAACTGGGGGGGGGGATTGGGCGGGTACCCCCCAATATTTAATCTGGCTTCTCCTCCCCCATAAAACACACCTTTGCATTTAACTTATTAAGTTGTTTACCCCCCAGTATCAAAGGCTCACCTTCGCCATTGGTTTGAAGCTATGCTACATGTAATTTTTCAGTTTTTCGTGATTTTTCTCACCATCACGATGCAGGTGTACAAGGTGTTGCTGAGTAATCTATACCGGTGGCTTTACTTACTATATCATCAGCTCATGTCTCCCCATGTTCGTGTTTATATATGGGTAACGGATCGTTGATTCTGGATATACCAGATATGAGATGTGTGACAGCATGAATGCCCTGTCATGGGCTTGGGTAATTTGGACCGGTGCCCTCTGCACACAGTGTTCACCTGCTGACACACACATTCACACAAATACATTGAGCGATGAAATACTTGAAGTCTTGAAGCTTTTAGTAAATTTGAAACTATGGGGATTAACACTTGAAATTGAAACTGAAGAGTTCAAGAGAGACTCATTAGTTCATACAATGTTAACATGAATCAAGAGCAAGGGATGTATACTCTAATAGAGCAGGACCCTTTAAAGGGCAACTGACCCACTGCTGGAATGTGAGAAACTCCATTCAGCGGCCTTTGTTACAACAATGTGTCAATTTATAGACTAGAATCAGGTTGAACGAGTTGGCTGGCCAAATGGAGTTGCACCTCCGGTATTTTTAATTTTCTAGAGCAACATTTAACTGCACAGCTTAACAAATTTGTCTGTGTATAATAGTGGCTATCTGCGGACACTGAGGAGATTTCGTTCTGTTCAAGTGTATGATCGGGGCACCTCTCCAGGGATTTTAATAGCCTGCAAAGGAAACTTCTGCTTGGTTCTTATAAGAAGTACTTATTGTTAATAATAATACTATTAAACTGATAATTATGACTCTGTTTGCTCATTGAAAGCACCTGCCATCTATGTATCTCTGAATTTTACTGGGGCACTACAACGGTTCAGGTTAAATACTTGACTCACGGCAGCAGTGGGTGCAGCTCCAGAGATTTGAGCCAGCAGCCTTCAGGTTAAACACCGTGTTAATTGCACCTGCTTGGGCTGAATGTGCGGGGGCTACTCGTGCACTTCCCCCTCCCCTGGCGCACAGCTACCCCTGTTAGGCCCAGCGTCCTGCTGCTGGCAGCTTCCTGTCCTGGCAGCTTCCTGCTTTGGCACCACAATGAGGATCCGGCATCCAATCTCCGTACCAGTGCATCCACTCTACTGCCCACCGTGGCCGAGATCTCAAGGAGCTCCCACCTTTTATCCCACCCCCACCCCAACACACACATATCCCCTGGCGAGACGTGTGATATATGAGTCTGCAAGCCTGCGAGGGGCATTGAACCGCTGTCTGATTGAGTCGCTATACGTCTCGCTTGATTTATATAGCCATCGAGGACAGATTCAACCGACAGGATAAATCGTATGACTTAGAAGAATACTCCAACAATGAGCTGAAGGAAATTGATGAATGGGCTGCTTAGCGTTTTATGAATAAATCAGAGTTTATTCATACCATCAGTGCAGAGGTTTTATTAATCACTCTTTTCGTTTTATGTGGTTTTGAAAAGGGAGATATGCTCAAGCTATGAATTAAATCAAGAAAGAATGATGTGCTGGTTACTCAGCAATACCTGAAGGCAGGGAGTGAGTATAAATAATCTATTCATTTTGTTGATACAGTGTTTGGTCTCCGGATCGACGCGGCACTGTCAGCACACGGCCGGTATCTGTATTACTGCTCATAACCTGCTCCTTGGTGTGTACTGTAAGAAGTACTCTGTGTTGAAACGAGTACTCATAACTTGGACCTTCACTAGAGACTGCTGACATTGATGTGACCTGTATTTATTCAACTTATTAATATTATATATGAAGTGCTGTTGCCGTTCACACCATTCTGACACCCGTTCATTAAAACCCCGTTTTCTTCTTCACTCCATAACAGACACTTTGTAGCTGCGATAGATCACAATTTATCTTGTCTGTGTAATTAGAAGCACATGAATGCTTCCCCAGTGAGATGCATTATTTTGCAGAGATCTGTGCTGTTCGCAGCCACTTTTGCTGGTGTTGATAATCAGCTTTAATTTATATACTGCAAACAAAACGTTATGTGATATGACAGGTTTTATGACAGGATAATCTCCAACGCTCACACACCACTGAGATGATATTTGTAGGATCTTCAGTGTAACCTGAGAGTGTCCTATGCAATCCCAGATAAGCTTACTCAGACAGTTAAGGGCCAATTAGCCGCTAAGATATCAGCAACTTCATTCAGCGTATCTGATTTATGGTTGTAGAAATACGGCTTCTCAACTTTTCCCTTCTGCTTTCAGCCATGCGAAACACTGAGGTGCCAAACTGCAGACACGCTCTAGTTCATTTTATATACTTGCATGATCCATATGTTTATTAACAGATAGCAAAGATTTACATGAAGAAAATGAACCCTTATCTGCATTACACAGGGTACACACACTTATAGATCTGCATGTTAAAAGGCACTCCAGCACTTTTAAGCGGCACAGACTGAAAAATTGTATATGAAATGGCCAGACAGAATTCAGCAGCGGCCGCTTTGATCAGACCGGTTTCCGATGTCATGTCTTTACCCTTCAAAGTGTTTGACATTATGCACATGGGTATTCTTTCGTCGGGCCCCGTGAATGGGCCGACCGCCGGAGCGAATGTGGAGATGGAAGCTCTCCAATTCGCTCTTCCTGTCACATGATGTCCCCATGAATATTTTACCAACTTCCCTCTGATCACACTGACAAGGGCATTATAAATTATTCTTTTAAAATATACAAAAAAATAACGTTCCACATTTCAACGGTGTTTAGTTTTACGGAGAATCTGAATTTATGGAACTCTTGTGAGATTTGACTGTTTCTCGAATACCTGAAAGGGACATCTGTCACTGCACGTCTGTGTGGCTTTGGACACCATGACTAACTGCCAGAAGGTCTGGACTGGACTTTTCCCGGATTGCCACGCACATGCTTCATTGATTAAACATCTTGTCACATTAATGTTTATTAGGAATATTAAGAATCCATGGAGATCTTAGTATTTAATTCTGGCGCCGCAGTGAGACTGCCTTGAGTGGTCCTTGTGAAAATAAAGACCCCCCTGATGTACCTGCTGACATCTGTGCTTTTTCACCGTAATTGCAGTTTCCTTCATGAAATGCAGTTCAGGGATCAATTTGAGACATCTCATAGTACATCAGTGTGTGATACAGTTCTGGGATCAGTTTCATCTGACACAAGCATGGAGGAGGGCCCCCAGAGTCTGTAGAATCGCCTCTGCATGTAAGACACTCTACACTATGCACTATCTTAGTGGCACCAGCAGGACCCGCATGACGCCCGTGCAGCATCCACCTCTTCCTCACATATCACAGTTCAGCTGCTACAACTACAACATCTGTGTAAAGGAAAGAAACAATCGAACAAACGTCTGAGCAACTCTGGGTTCTGTGGGGTTGCTATAATGACCTAGTCCGACACCCTGACCAAACTCTGTTGTCCAGTCCACAGTCATTCTGCTAATGATGAATTCATTCATTTTATACCATTGCAGCCTGGTCAAGGTGAACGTCTGACTTATTCAAATCTGATTCAATAGTGGAGTCAAATGAAATGGGCAACCAAGTCTAATGCAGCATAACACATGTTTACTAGGCACCCCTGCCTTTGGCTTGTGGAGCTTGGATACTCTCCCTGTGTCTCACAAGTTACCTCTGGGCATCACAGGTTCATCCCACAGTCAAGAAACATGCAGAGATGCAAATGGCATCTCTTAATTTCTCAGAGTGTGTGAGTGTGCAGAGTCATGGAATAGCACAGTGGTGGTCTGCAGATGGATGGATGGATGGATGGATGGATGAAGGGCAATTTGGGAAAAAGAATATAAACAAGAAAACAGGATGCTGTACAAACATGGTGTGTTTGTAGATGACGGCAGTTTGGTGGGGGGGGGGGCTTGATCGGGTCAGGTGACCTTGCCTCTTAACATGCAGCATATGTTTCTAAATCACACATTTCAGAAGCCAAGAGGAAACAAAGGAGGTCCAAAAATCGTGGCAGGGTACATCATGTCCTCAGCCTTCCATTAGGAAAAGGCTGCATAGCTTTTTTACGCTACGGTAGAAAAAAAAAAGTTGAATTTTTTTTTGCGGCATCTATTTCTTTTCTATTGCCTTCAAGGATCCACGGCTTTTGCTTCGCAAGGAAAGATGCAGTTTTCTTTTGAAATCAAGCATGAGAGAGGTGAGAGGTGGGAGGTGGTGCTCGGATACATCCCCGATAGCCCCCCAGATAACTCCCCCGGGTGGAAATAAACACCTCTGCACACCTGCTTCCTCCGAGCCGCTGCCCACAGATCCTTTCATCTCCGTTGATTGGTTTCCCTTGGACTGGAGGGACGAGGGGTTTCATCATTCTAAAGGCTCACAGCGGTGCGGCCTTCTGACATATGGGGGAGGTGGGGGCTTTAAAAAAATCATTTCTGCAGATCATGGCAGTAACAGAGTAACCTCTGACTGAAGAGTGTGTCAGCAATGGATGCTTTGAAAATATTATCAGAAAGACTCTGCTCCTTCTCTGCTTCTCTGTTTACAATGTTTCAGGTGTGAGGAACCGGCCTGTGTTGTCAAATATTGGATAAAGTCTGACTCTTAGTGAAAGACAGGTAAATCCTAAGTGTAGCTGTGTTGATAGGCTCCCTGTCATTATCCTGAATAATACAAGCAGACCCTTTCAATACTGTACAATCAGGGCTATTTCAGCACTGACTGCTCAGCAATGACCTTGTTTTCACTCCATCTTTTGTTCCCTGACCTGTTCAGGCAGGGGTGAGTCACATTTATGCTTTTTTCTAAATTTGGTGTGTGTATAGAATATGATCGTAATACTATGCTTGATAAAGTCAGCTCACAACTTTAATTCCTATTTCCCATTTCATTTAATTTGACTGAAGGAGAGACTGCTATGTATATGTATGAGAATATCTATTTTATTTATGAATTCTTGCCTCGTCAAAGAAGCACAGATGTGTCCCGAAATGTTATCATGGACTGGAGTTGACTGGATTAGCTTTTCGTCTGTAAGACATACCAGTCTTATGCACTGGTCCCCTGTAGGAATTGTTCTTTCTTGCTGAACTACATTCAATAAAATGAATACAGCCCTGAGTGTAACTGATGCTCATTGCAATATAATGACGTCAAAAATAATATTCCTCTTCCTGCTAAATGTAATGAATTCACCTTTATATTGAATGTGAGGCCTCACATTGGATTGCTGCTCCACTCTGTCACCTCATAACTGATATTGATTATTATGTAACAATGATACAGTCTTGGGTGTATTATTTACAGACAGAAGTCCTTGTGACATGAATGATACAGTCTTGGGTATATTATATACAGACAGGGGTCGCTGTGACATGAACGATACAGTCTTGGGTATATTATGTACAGACAGGGGTCATTGTGACATGAATGATACTGTCTTGGGTGTATTATTTACAGACAGAAGTCTTTGTGACATGAATGATACAGTCTTGGGTATATTATATACAGACAGGGGTCATTGTGACATGAATGATACAGTCTTGGGTATATTATGTACAGACAGGGGTCATTGTCACATGAATGATACAGTATTGGGTGTATTATTTACAGACAGGGGTAGTTGTGACATGAATGATACAGTCTTGGGTATATTATATACAGACAGGGGTCGTTGTGACATGAATGATACAGTCTTGGGTATATTATATACAGGCGGGTCGTTGTGACATGAATGATACAGTCTTGGGTATATTATATACAGACAGGGGTCGTTTTTTATGGGAATAACGGATGGGCAGGAAAGGGAAGGTTTAATGGGGTTGCTTTCATGGGAATAACAGGGATGGGCAGGAAAGGGAATGTTTAATAGGGTTTTTATGGGAATAACAGGGATGGACAGGGAAGGGAAGGATTAACGGGGTTTCTCTTATGAGAATAACAGGGATGGGCAGGAAAGGGAAGGTTTAATGGGGTTTTTCATGGGAATAACAGGGATGGGCAGGGAAGGGAAGGTTTAACAGGGTTTCTCTTATGAGAATAACAGGGATGGGCAGGAGAGGGAAGGTTTAATGGGGTTTCTCTTATGAGAATAACAGGGACGGGCAGGAAAGGGAAGGTTTAATGGGGTTTTTCATGGGAATAACAGGCATGGGCAGGGAAGGGAAGGTTTAACAGGGTTTCTCTTATGAGAATAACAGGGATGGGCAGGAGAGGGAATGTTTAATGGGGTTTCTCTTATGAGAATAACAGGGATGGGCAGGAAAGGGAAGGTTTAATGGGTTTTCTTTTATGGGAATAGCAGGGATAGGCAGGGAAGGGAAGGTTTAACAGG
>JAODUD010000019.1:257576-269015 GCA_026784285.1 Stomatorhinus walkeri | reverse complement strand
CTGCCACGCGACTACCCTCATGAAAAAGCCCCCCCCCCCATACCTCTAGCAGTTCACCTAGAGCAGTGCTTCCCAACCTAGTCCTCAGGGACCCCCAGCAGTCCATGTTGTTGCTCCCTCCCAGCTCCCTGCCAGACAGTACATATTTTTGCTGCTTCCCAGGGAAGGAACCAGGATGGAGCAAAAATGTGGCCTGTCTGATATGAATGGTTTAATCCCCCACCTCCCCACCACCCGTGCACGTGCACACACACCTGCTGCTGTTGCTTAAATGAACCAGTTTGTGGGATTCATGAATAATGAGTACTGCCAAATGGAGCAACGGCCATCACAGTGCCAACTAACGTAGCAGACTAATGTAGATTATCCTTGTATTAACTACACAAGCAGCCACATGCTACCAAACCTCATAGATGACACTAGCCGGTAAATACCATGCCTGAGCAGGTTAGATTCCCCCCCCCCCAAAGTCCAGTTTGTTTGACTAGTGTGATTGTTCCTGGGCCGCTTGATATGATGGGCCAGAGCATGAGTAGTTTAGGGTTCGGTACGGATGCAGGGTGATCCCTAGCTGAGCCCAGGTATGGAATACTGACATGACACCAGTGATGCGACTGACACATGCGTGCAACATGCACCCTATACAGGAAATAGACCTGGAAAGCGCTACCTGACTGGCTGGCAAACATGCTCCTATCGTCATGTGCTACCTGTTTCCACACCCAACACTTCTCACAGAATCCAAGCACATAATCTTAATACCATTTTGCAGCCTTTCATAAATAACATTTTATCAACTCAAACAAGTTCTTTAATGCATTTCCTTAAGTTATTGTTTGCAATGGGAGCTTAGTCTACATTAAATTTGGTGCACTTTTTCTAAAAATTCAAACTTTATCTATGAATTAAAGTGTGGAGACATCATTATTCAAAAGGAATCCATCTGCTGTAAGATATTCGTCCAAAGTATGACTGTAAATTTTAAGCATTTGAACCAAATTGCAGTACAATCTGTTCTCCTTATCACAGGCTAATAGTATTCTAACTTATGGGTTCTGGTATAGTTAGCATAGTTTCATAGGCCATTAGCAATTAGCATGGTTTCCTAGGTAGTTAGCGAATAGCATGGGTTCCTAGGTAGTTAGCGAATAGCATGGGTTCAAAGGTAGTTAGTGATTAGCATGGGTTCCTAGGTAGTTAGTGAATAGCATGGGTTCCTAGGTAGTTAGAGAATAGCATGGGTTCAAAGGTAGTTAGCGAATAGCATGGGTTCCTAGGTTGTTAGAGAATAGCATGAGTTCCTAGGTAGTTAGCGAATAGCATGGGTTACTAGGTAGTTAGTGAATAGCATGGGTTCCTAGGTAGTTAGCGAATAGCATGGGTTCCTAGGTAGTTAGTGATTAGCATGGGTTCGAGGTATTCCAGTAAACAGACACGTCTTCACATAGTAAACATAGCTTCATGAAGCAAAAGTTTCTTTTAAGAAAACATCTTACTTTTTAATTAAATTTTGTTAGTCAGAGGAAGACAGAGTGTGGAAAGTGGTGTAATATAGATTCAAGCCTTTTGTCTATATTCAATTGTTCAATTTCCATTAGAAATCCAATGCATCATGAGCATCCCGCATGTTATATTCAGTACATTTGTTTAATTTAGATGGACAGAGCAGGTCAGTGTGAAGGTCATCAGAACCTATTAATAATGAAATGTCTCTTTGGAAAGCTTCTGCAGTATCTGGCTATGGGGGTTTTACAGTTAATATTACAATAGCCAAAGCAGATTTTGTATTGGTGTCATTTTTACATATTCCTAGTCTTTGGTGGCTAAAACAGAATAAGACCAAAAGTTTATGGTGATTACACAGATTAAAATTTTCTCCCAGGGTAGCATCATACATCCGTTTAATAATATTTTTTCTATTCCAATGTACTCCCTATCATTTAAGTGTTTTTTTCTTAAATAAATCTGACCCCATGAATGGTAGATTAAAAGTTAATCTTGCTTCTTCGAGCCGTTAAATTGAGCCTTATGTGAACCTCTTAAGCCTAAGTGCATGTTCACCAGGATTTCCCAATCCGGTCCTCAGGGACCGACAAGACAGTTCATGTTTTGGTTCTCTATTAATTTGGGAGCAAAAATGTGGACTATCTAGCAGGGAGCTGGGAGGGAGCAAAAATGTGGATTATTTGTAGGTCCTTGAGGATCAGGTTGGGAAACACTGAGGTACACTACACAAACATGAACACCATGCTAGCACTGAGGAATAGGGGTGCACTGGAATGCAGATGCTATACATAACTTGTCATTTTTAGCTGCATGTGTTAATTCCCTTCCTAATAAAAACAGTTAAAATATTTTAAAAACGACTTTTTACCTTGCATGCTGTTAGGTAGTTACTGTTGTGCCATAGTACTTCATGCTTCCCTAGCGAACTGTGGTAATGTTAACATCAACAAGCCCAAAATCTATCTATCATTGCTGTAAAGTACCATCAGTACACAGATGCGTCATACGGACTTAATATGACTACTTTCCTAGCGCCTCGCTTACTTCCAGCCTTTGTTGAGTCAGCAGCTGTCACTGTTGAGTGGCTATAATGTGACCTCAGTCCTCGCTGGCCCCTAATGAATGACTCGGATGCAAACAGGTGGTTGACCCTGTAACCTTGCCCTGTTTGTCTTCCTTTAGTTGGCTAGTGGTTTCTGTGCCGATCACAGATTTCATGCACCACACTTAATCCTTGAACAGTTGTGTCATTTTCAGCCGCACTTTTGCCCTCAGTACAACATTCCTTTCAGCCAGTAAAGAGCGGGAGTGCAGAAGGACAAAAGTGTCCAGCCTGTCCCTGGGAATAGCTGGCAACAAGTCATTCTCAAGTGCTTTTGTTGATTTTTATTGATTAACTATCTGAGGCAATCTCTGCATCCCTAACTGTCTGGATGATCATTTTAGTTTAATAAATTTCCAGTAAAAGAAAGTCTTTGTATAAAGGTGTTCCCCAGTCCTGACATTGACATTGTTATCCTTGTTAGTCTAGTTCAGGGGTGGGCAGTCTTTTCCACAAAGGGCCGGTGTGTATGCAGGTTCTATGAATTTAGGTCAGCTGTTCAAATCCAGGTGTGTGGACTCTTCACCCAGTCCTTAGTAATCCAATTAGGCAGTTGCAGTGAAGACCCACATACCCAACAGCCATTTCTGTATAAGACTGACACCCCCCAATCTAGTTCCAAATCCCAGTTCTCCCTGCAATCCCTTTGTTTTTCTGTCTTTTTATTGGAATAAACCCACCTTGTTTTTGTTTTGGTCTGGATTTGTACTTTCTCGACCTGAACTTTGCATTTCTGATGTTTGCCCTTGGTACTGAAGGTCACCTTTCAGCCAAAGACCAAGCCAAGATAAAGCAGAATGAGAACTGGGCCTCCACCCCACTTGGCTTTTCACTGCACATGGCAATACGCTTCTCCACACTCTATAAATCTTCAACCTGTCACGACCTTCAACCTATCGATCCTACTGCAGCCCAAAAGATGCAACGTCATTGGAAGTGAAGATTCAGGCAGATCCCCCAACCCCCACCTGAGACTGATCAAGTTTAAGCCACAAGGCTGGATGATTATTGACGTGTTTAAATTGCCATTCTCAAATTGATAGGGCTACATTGTGCAAAATTTTATGCAGCAGGAATTAAGGTTGAAAGCACCATTAGTCTCAGGCACGAAATAAATTGGATTTCTGTGTTTGCATAAAAATCACAGGCAGTTAGAAGGCTTACAGCCTTGAAGAGGGACCAACACTTTTGACTTGTGAATCAATTGCTTTTTGATTCCCGTTTCTTAACCTTGTAATTGTTCTTCTTCATTATTCTGACATTTTGATACCTTGAAGACCATTTTAATTTCTTAACATGCATATATACCTATTTCCTACAAATTTCTTTCTTCCTATTATTCTGAACCTTTTTACAGAAATGATTTCTACTCAGACCAAGGTAATATTTCTCCATGGCTGGACAAAACATTGTTGAGAAAACTTTGTTCAAAAGTCTACAAAGCATATAGATATGACACCTAAATTAAGCATAATTCATCTTGATCTACATTTCTGCTTTTCTTGACGGTTTGTCATCTGAACAACCGCCTTCAGTTGAAACTGGATTAAATGAAACATTGAGTTTTCCGTGTGTTATTATATAACTGCATTCAAGGTAATCTGCAGTTTTATCACATTAAATAGATCTGCAGATCATCCTTTTTTGAGATCAGCAATTTTTCATTTAACTGGTCAATATGGCTCTTTGGAGGGTTGGAGATGAAGATTGTCTGTGTCTTGCGTTTGCCAAACCAATCTTGGCCTTCAGTTTCCCACATTTAACTCCTAATGAGCATCAAGCGACCGGACTGAATGGTAGCAAGATATTTCACGGCGAAGGTTCACCTTTGCCTCCGCCATTCATTAGTGGTTCATCTCCTCCATTCATCTGAGTCCGGGATTCAGCGCTACCTAGTGTGACATTTAGACTCCCGGCCACTGGGAGCCTCTGAGAGGATGTGCCATTAAATGTTCTCGGTATTGGGGGAGTCACAGTGTCAGGCCTGGGCATCAGCAGATACTTCTGTTTGCAGCGCAAAATGATAGGGAACCTTAAGCCTAGCAAGTCTTTGTCTGGAAACATATAATTCGAAGGGTGTAATTTTCATTACATGGCTGGTTTGTTTTATTTATTATTAATGCTGAGCTATTTTCCCAGCACTGGCATGTAGAGAGGGTAGGCTGGAATCCTGCCACCTGGTTTGGTCCCCGGATGCTCGGCGCTGGACCGTGTGCAACGCTGGGCAGCTATTCCGTACAAGCGTCCCGCTGATGATGGGATCATGTGATGCGGCTGTCATCCCTTTGTCTCGATGTCCAGTGATGCAAGGAAGATAAAGTCAAACTGCCATTTTTACTCACTTTCTGTCACTTTTGTACTGTAATTTCTACTACTGCCAACAGGTGCAGTCATTCCAGGAGAACCACGGCGCCGGTGAAATCTTAAATCTGATTGGTCAGAAGGATAATGATTTATGTTCTGAAACCAAGCAATCATAGTTAACATAAATCAATAATAACACAATTACTACACTCCTAGCTTGCACATTTACACCTAAAGATATTATTTTGACAAAACCTTGTCTATAGAATAAATGATTTTTCTATTATGTAATTAGATTGTTAATCTTGTTATTTATTATTCGACTCTTTAGTGTGCCCTACCCTTACATATTTAATCATATTACTTTTATATTGTTTGAAACAGCCTTAAAAACCTTGACAAGACCTTCTTCGAATCCCATCTAAAAGTTCCCTCTGGCTCCATACACCCTCTAACCTTCCTGAAGTGTAAAATTAGCCAGGCTGCTTTCATAAACCCTTTAATTATGTATACCGCAAATTTGTGATTATCAAAGGTCATGAGTATCAAATAAATACTACGGCTGTGATTAATGTATAATTTATAATTGTCAATAATTAATTAAAGTAATTAACCTCAACATAATTGTCATCTTGCAATTTAATTATTATGTTTACTAAATTCCACTGGTGTCCAGCACAATTTAATCTTTAACGGAGAACAACAAAACACATCATGTCTTCTCTTTATCCAAAGCAGGACTGGCATGAGTCTGTGGCATCCCTGCAAGCTCAGGGCACAAGGCGGCGTGCCAGTGCAACTCAGGGGCCAGTGAACTGCATGCAGTTTAAAATCCTGTCATGCATGTTAAAAATGACATTGTCAGATTAAACCAGACAGGGCATTGTTTGCTCATTTTATTTTATAGGAGCAAGTGATAGATGTATAAAAACACTCAACAATTCACTGACGGCTACTCTCTTAGTGAAATACTCACATTTGCTTCGCATTAAAAATTTAGGATTACTGACACACCATATATAATTTAGCAGGCAAAGATCTTGACACAATTTCTTGTTCTGATGGTAAAATCTTGCTGTTCGCTGAAATCAATATCTGTTTTAGTGAAACCGATTACTGTTTCGTGGGTTTGGCTTAGTAGGCACCTTGCCATTTCCGTTTGTCCTCCGCAGTAATTAAGCTGTGTCTTTTCTCTGTCCACAGACATTCAGCTGTAAACCATATTTATTGCCAGTGTGATGAATGTGTTCTTGCCTCGTGTCACCTTCCGTAATTTGACAGCCAGTGCTTGTTCCACTCATGCTGCAGAATTGGTTACTCTGCGTTGTTTACGGTTCACACCCCCCATCCACATCCACACATGCACATATGTCTGTATTGTTTTATTTTGTTTCAGTGTTGATTCATGATATTGTTCCTCACTTTACTAGCCAGCGTGTCTTTATGCTGAAGCTGATGCCCTTGTTTTCTGCCAAAAACTAGGACCAGACATTTTAAAAACATTGTGAAATTTTGTGTTTTAACCAATTAATATGTCTGTCTGCATCATTCAGATTGAATTAATGATTAAATGAATATAAGAAATATATTTAATACAAATTCCAATCGCCTTGCGCCTGTCACTTCTGGGACAAGCTCTGGACCCCAGCAACCCTTCATAGAACAAGCAGGTATAGAAAATGGATGGATGGACAAATTAAAATAATTCTTTGTTTGCCCCCCTCCTCCCACCAAAAAAATCATGGATCCAATAATTGACCTAATGAGATTAGTAAATATTGAACTTGGCTAAATCTTCCACAACTGTAGAATAAATTGTTATCATTAGTTAAATTGTAGAGCTTTTTTAAACTTTTGAATAAAATCCACAGATGAAAAATATTACACAGCCAAGACAGCAGAAGACATTCTGAGACAAAATAAATTTGCAATTGAGGGGCAATTTAAAGATTCAAATCTATCAACTTCCATTAAGGAAGAATTTGGTATCTTATGTAGATGATGATCAGCGGAGGACAGTCTTCTAAACTGGAGTCATTTAATTTTATGGGTATTTTCACAGAGAATACATAATGAATCTGTGGAGGAATGTGTTATACAAAGCAAGGATTGGTTTGTTTCTTTGTAAATGAAACCACATCTTCTTATAAAAAGATATTCAGCTCCATATAGGTAGAGAATACCTTAGTGATCTGCATCTGAATCTTCTTTCTGTTGATTAAAAGCAGCATCACAGAGTTTGTCTTTATACCATTTTTATTTATTATATTAATATTAATATATTATATTAAGTATATGTTCTTCAGTGAGATGAAATGATGCTTTACTTGCCATTTGCACAAGTATAAGTACAGGTACACTGGAATGCTTCTTTTCACCTATCCCATCATGCTCTTTTCACCTATCCCATCATGCCTCTTTTCACCTATCCCATCATGCTCTTTTCACCTATCCCATCATGCTCTTTTCACCTATCCCATCATGCCTCTTTTCACCTATCCCATCATGCTCTTTTCACCTATCCCATCATGCTCTCCACTGAGACATATATACATACATATAGTACTGTGCAAAAGTCAAAGAAATGATGTTTAAATGATCTTTATGTGGTGTAAAACTGTGATATTATGTCTGTCAAAGTGTGTCAGCTTAACCATTTCAGAACCTCTGCTAAAATCACCCCAGTGTTTGCAGCAACCATCCAAACATGCCAGGGATTTCCAGTTATGGGCCAGAATCCAACACAGTTTGCAGATTTTTCTGCCCAAGTACTTCTTATCAAGCTAATTACCAGGTTTAGTTGTTGTGTCTGAACAAGGAAATCTGCAAACTGTACAGTTTCAAGCCGGTCCCCCAGGAACCCTGCCATGCCCCTCCTCAACCCCCACCCCACCTCCTATGGCTAATCAATACCTCACTGACTTTTTGAACTAATTAAATTACTTATTAATTGAGCTGGATGTGAAATGTTGCAAATACATGGAATGGTTGAGGTGTCCCTGAGGAGAGATTTGGGAACTGAAGTGATATTCATCTAGCCATCCAAGTTACCAGTAAATTTTTGGACAACGGAAGACATTCTTGTTAGTTTTGTTGTCTTTCTTAATGTTCACATTTTGTAATATTAAATTGTGTTTTTTGTTGTGCTTGTCTGAGCACATACACCCTAAGTCCTCTGGTAAACAGCATTAAACATTCCCTTTGACTGCCTAAAATGATCCCACAGTACTGTGTATACAGGTGAGCGTGAAGCTTGTGGTCTGAGCAGGAACCGAGCCCCACTGAAACATTTCAGGTGGTTAAGGGCCTTCTTCATGAGCACAATGGAGATGCACCTATTTTGCTAAGGATGGGATTCGAACTTGCGATCTGATTGCAGCTACAGTTTATGTGTTTAAACATTATAAGTGGTACAATATTTCGCATCAAGGGTGCTGTGAATGGGATGGAAACCCTGCATGATATAGAGGGGCCAGACATGTACAATGGCACCACAGTTTGAGGGTGGGGACCCAGGCTAGACTTTTGTCTGGGGGCTGTGGATGTCTAGTATTGCCCACGCTAGCTTGCATATTAAGGATTGAGAATTTTTACCATGTTTGTGCAGGTGTTGTTACACTCGTACTATGAGACTGAGTAGAAGCTTCCATTGATAGACACACACACTTACAAGTGCAGATAGACAAACACAACAGTTACATAAATTATAGTAATTAAGCAAAATAAATTATTTAAATTCAAGGTTCAAGAAAGGCCGGAGTTGGAATGCAGGCAGTCCTCTGGTTACGAACCAAATCTGCTCCCTAAAAGCTGGTTCATACTTCTTCTCACACGTACTAGCGGACACGTCCGCCCGAATGTTTATGACGCATTTGACATAACGGAGGAATGCCCACTGCGCTCCAAATTTGAGTCCGCGCAGCGGTGTATGCGAAGCTCTAGACACACTGTGCATGATCGATTTACTAGCATACACTCTCAATACCAACATGAGTGCTTTTGACGAGTTCTGGGGCAGTTGGCAAACCCTACATACTATTCACAAGGTAATGAAACTGTTACATCCATGTAAATACGTGTGCAGACTCGTCGCGAATCGAAAATCTCATGCTGGCCAGCAGACCAAAGTTGAAAGCCCTGTGAAACTGGCTCTCTGAATTTGTAAAACACAGGGCAGAAACATAAATGGTATGTGTGCAGGGAATATTATAATAGTATTTTATATTACAAATAAAAATATAAATACAACACTTTAAACAGCTTGACCAGAGAACTATGAATGTTTCCATGTACACATACGCAGAGTGGATACGCAAGTGTTGCGCTTCTGTGGAGAAGTATGAACCAAAATTAAGTCTGTCTCTAAGTCAGATCAGCAAAAATACATAATAAAATTAAGTATGAGTTGTCCGTAAGTCAGACATTCTTAACCCAGGGATTGCCTGTACTGCTTTTGGAATTGACATAATGCAAAATGGAACAGTGATACTTTATTAATCCCTGTGGGGGAAACTGTCTTTTCACCGATCCCATTTTGTTCTCCATGACACACACATGTTGGTGAGAGTAAGCTAGGGTGGGGTCACAGTGCAGGATCAGCTAACCTTCTGGGCCATGCTAAGGGACATTTGACCACTGAGCCTGGATCCAGTGACTTCCTGGTCACAGACTTATTCCGCTGAGTCACACATTGAAACAATGCACAATAAAAGTAATTTAAACATGCGCCTTTATCGTCTTCCCCCCCCATACTACCAAACTGCTTATCAGTGATTTCAGCATCTGGTCTTTAGTTCACTAGCAGACTGATGTTAGGCTTTGCTGAACCTTCAGCAGTGAGGGCTCTGCTGGAATCATCCTTGCTCATCGTGTCCGTATATAAATGCATTCCAATAAAGGTCCTGGCTCGGGCTGTAAAACTCAAATGTCAGCCGATTCATTATTCACACACGAATGCAAGGGGATCAACTCTCATGTCACAATAATCAAAAGAAAGCTTCTCTCTTGCATTCCAATACTGTTTCTCTCTGCCGGAGACAGTGCACAATTATTGCTGTTTGTTCGCCAGTCTTGTCATTTGTGATTGTGAGATGCAGGTAAAGTCTTGGGAATATTGTAAGTGCTTGTCAGTGACAGAGACAGTGCATTTTCAGGTAATCATGAACTCTGTTATGGTTAAAATGATCTATGCATCCTGTGGTCTGCTGGTAACTCCTAATATATTCAGGAAATCCTTTTGGGAGGGAGTCTGTTAGGGTGTGTGTACAGAGACGGACAGAGGAGGGCGTGTGTTCAGAGAAGCACTGAAAGTGAGCACTTTTACGTGGTGAAGTTTAATTTGCAAAATACAGCTTCCATTAGCTCATTTCCCATTATACTCTACACGTGATTGGAAGTCACCCCACAAATAGCCTGGGATTGCTTGGGAAATAGGGAAGCTTATAAGTATAGCCATTCAGCACAGCCACCTCCATTCTTACGTATTCACCGTCAGCTCAAGGGATGCAATGACCATCATCTTAGCACGTTACTAATGAAAAATGGCACTGATCAAAGGATAGAGTCACCGCTCCCAGACCGGCAGTGAGATCGAGTGTCTGTAGTGCTTTCCAGAGTGATTTCCTGACACTCGATGAAAACAGGACTCGTCTCGCCGCTGTGCTTCCTCCCTTGGGCAGCGCCTTGAGGCAGCCCGCTCCGCCGTAATGGTCTCCGTGCCTGCCCCAGCTGCTCGGGGTATTAGTCCCAGACTCTCATCACTCTGTGGGAAACAGGTTCATTATAGTTACTCTTCACTGCTCTGTAGGCTGTCATTTTCCCCCCCACTCTCACTCATTACTAAAAATAACAAAACGGGGTTCGAGAGAGCATCCATACTGATGAGCTCCACGCCTGGCAAATAAGGAACAAGGCCACAGCAGCACGCATTTCTTGTGTGTAACTTTGACTTTAACAAAACCATTCAAAACTTCAACCCACGCTGACTCATAGCGCTTATATATGTGCCTGAGCTGAATGTCGTCCAATTAAGGAACTCCTCGCAATAATACGACGACAAAGGCTGTGAGGTGCAACGAAGCCGAGAATTACAGTGACCTTTAACTGATCCTGTTTTCCTCCAGATGCTGTGCCTGTCTCCTTCTGTCGGGGGGAGCTGTAATGTATCTATATGTGTAACCGGCTGGTCTCACCTCTGCTCTATGTGTGAGGAGTTCGCACGTTGTTTGCACGACAAGCCCCTCTTAGTAGATTTCACTGATAAGAGCGTGGGAGGGTCTCCCTCTGTAAATTTCACTGGGGGGGGCAGAAGCAAATTTAAAATGGGGTTCCGGGTCGTCGTTTTACTACCTGGCTACATGCCTAATAGGTAGCAAACAAAACTCATCATTTTACTATGTGTCTGCCTGCCTGAGTTTGGCTAATTGGCACCTATGGCCTATATTGTGTGACTGTGTTCATGGTGACATGCAGTCCCAGCCTGGTGCCCTATGCTGCGGGGGGGGGGGGGGGGGGGGGGGGGGGGGGGG
>JAODUD010000019.1:230398-251540 GCA_026784285.1 Stomatorhinus walkeri | reverse complement strand
CTCCATAACTTTACCAGTTATACAAGTTAGACTGATTGGCCTATAGTTTGACAAATTACTTCTATCCCCTTTTTTGAGAATATAATCCAACAATATAGTTGAGGTCGACTTAAAGCATGTGGTCAGTGTTATTTACAGGAAGAGCCTGGTGCTCTCTCTTCTATTGCACATAATTTATTTTCACAGACCTTATCAATATTACTGTAAATATTAGATTAGATTAGATGGTACTTTATTAATCCCTCGGGAAGGTTCCTCCGGGAAATTAAGTAATATGTATTTGTGCTATGAATTTTCTTTGTAGTATATCAGCATTCTGTTTTCATGGTATTTTATTTGTGTGCAGTATACAGATGCTCCCCGTGTTATGATATTTTGACTTTGATTGGTATGATTATTTAATTACATGGGATATTCAACACTTTATTATAAAATAAGCTTTTGTGTTGATTTTGCCCAGCTGTAGACTAATGTAAGTGTTCTAAGCATGTTTAAGGTAGGCGAGGCCAGGCTATGATGTTTGTTATCTTAAGTGTACTGTATTAAACTTAATTTGCCTTACAATAGGTTTATTGGAGTATATAACCATCATAACCCAGAGAGCATCTGTACTTCTTAAATCTGTTTGCTCTATGTTGTATTTTGTTTACACTGTGTGTATTGCCTTTGCACCTTGTCTGTTTAGCACTATATGCATGTTCTTGTTGGGTCGTGTACTAGCATTTGACAAATCAATAAAGTTACTCTTAACATTTTCTTAATTAGGTGGCTTTATTTCCATCTCTGCTTATCATGTAGATACGGATACTGACATTCTTAATTTAGGGCATGATGTGGTTGAGCCTCTGGGCCCACAGATCACACCCCGGGCCGGACGAACCTGGACCAGGATCTGGAAGGGAGCAGGTGGGGCTGCATTGGTTCTCCGAGGATCTTGCGGCCTGAGAGGGATGGCAGGCAGCACCGCTTCTGAAATGAAAGGATGTAGGAGACCACAGGCATGAGGGAGAAGACCAAAGAAGCTCCTCCTGGCAGCGATGGTCTCGCCGGCTGCCCTGGTGCGCAGCGGCTCCCTGCAGGGACCTGGAGCTCCTCTCCTTCACTGGATGGGCCCAGCTGGCGGAGTCTGGCTGAAAGACGACCTGCAGAAGCGTAGACAGGACTTCCTCATGTGCATGGGAGCGTCGGTGCTCTTTGACTGCGGATCCTCACACTCTCAGTTGTCTGGAACGCACATCAAGCAGATTAGCGTTTCCTTCAGCCCATTTGGGCCGCCATGGGAAACAAAACTCCTAGTGCCTCTTCCCAGATATTCAGTGTTTTTCTTCTTCTGTGAAATATTTGGTACTTGTAAGAACTGGTAAGCACTGCACCTTCACCATCGACTTCTCTGAATGCAGGGTTACAGTACTGTATTCAATACTCCCTGTAATAACGTACTCACACTGTGTGCTGCCTTTTCCCTTAACTTTCACAAATGCTCCCTTTATATAACCATGGTCATTCTGCTATAATACGCTTAAGATTCTGATTCACCCAAGTACCTTCTGCCTCTGTGCATCATTACAATTTTTTTATAAAATGGAGAGCTTGGGAATACAGATAGCATATAGATGGGCAAAAATGGGCTTGGTGTTTGTATGATTCTGTTTTTCTCTAAAGACTCTGGATGGCATTATGCTCCTATATAAGTATTTTCTGTTGGAGAGGAGTATCCGAACCCAGGATCCAGTGGGAGGGCAGTCGGTGCAGTCACGGTGAGGAACAGAAAGGGCACTTTGCCCCAGAATGCACCACAGCCATGCAGAGGAGTGTAACCAAGGGGCACTTCCCAAAGGGAGCAATTAGTGCTTAAGGAAGTTTGTCTTTTTTCCCCATGTTGTGGTCTGTGATTATCAAGCAGCACCTTAACCCATCCATGGCACTCGTTTGTATTTCTGGAGGCATGTTGCCAGGGATCTTCTGTGTCGCTCAGCACCGTTTCAGTTGCCCCCACACCCTGTTTGAGAGTCAGATCAGAAAATTGTAGGAAAGCGAGATGTCACCCTTCAGTTACCTGTGTGTCAGCAGCGTCTCATATAGTTGGTTTTCTCTTACTTATTACCATTGTGATGGTTTTCTGCGAGTTCTGCGGCACTCAGCCCTCAGCTATGTATTTTTGAAAGATGGCGTGAGTGTGTTAGGGACTTCATGCGATTCATCAAACCTTTCTGGAAATGACAATTAAGTCACATGGCTGTGTAACACCAGCCGTACAGATGTATCGCTGGGAGGTGTGTATTGCAGTATTTGTTCATTTTTTTTCCTCCCAATCCACCTGGAAAGTTCTTTTCGTCCAAATACACATGTGCTTTAATACATCAGAAACACGAGTTAAAAGATGACTATGGTCTCCCAGGAACAAAAGGAAATGGGTGACAGGAATTCTCACAGCCCGGTGAAGAAATTCTGCAGTTGTTATGGTTACAGGTTATAAATAGAGTCGGTGGGTATGCAGGTGACAGGGGAGTAGAGAGTTCTGGGATGAAAGGCAAAACTGAAAGGCATCCCAGAATTCATTTCTGTGTGGTTCTGTCAGGAAAATGAGTAACTGACAAGTCTGCAAACTTTTGGGAGAAAAATGAGACATACTTTCATATGAAGTTTTGTATATTCATAACAAAGTTTTAAAACTGTTCACTTGCTCTTTTAACAGCAATTTTTATTATGCAGTTACTGGGTGAAGTTCGACATACCCGTCCGATGACATTTAAATTAAGTTTGCTGATCAGTAAATGTCGAATTTTGGTGACATTTCACCATGGCTGGCAGTCAGGAATTATTTTAAATAATAATAATAATAATAATAATAATAATAATAATATTTTAAAATGTTTGCTCCTCCCCATTGGAGATGCCAATGACTGTTGCTACACACAGGTTCAGGACCATGAGGTAGCCCTTGGTCATTCTCAGAAACCTCGCAAAAACACAGTCCCTGCTTCAAAGTGTAAGATGGCTGTATAGGAATGGCGGAAGGTGATGATCCGGCATCACTGGTTACAGGATGGTGCCAGCTCACTCGCTCTTATGGCAGCACCTACACGACACAGAGGAGGCCGGCATGGCCTCAGTGCAAGGAACGTTTCGGGGATGGTGAGCGGCTTAGTGGACTGAGCCGCCCTGTTTGTGATTGGAAGGTCACTGGCTTTGGTGGAATAGTCACATCTGTAGGTACTTGAGCAAAGCCCTTAACATTCATCTCCATAGGCACCACTATAGGTGGCTACCCTTAACTGGCAAGCTTTCTTTCACTTTCTTTGTGTGTCATGGAGAGCAAGTTAAGGTGGGTGAAAAGAGGATTTCCCCTCCGGGATCAATAACATTTCATTACTTCATTTTCATTTAATTGATTACGATTCACCCAATAACTAACAAATAGGCCTAAAAAACAAAACAACTTGCTCATCCTCCATTATTTGGGGGTGGTGGCGAAGTTTCCTTTGACATTACGTGTGAAGTTTAATCTGCAAGCTTTTTGCATCTCCTATGCTTATCTAGCATAAGCATCCCAGTTCCTGTCTTGTGGTGTGAAAGCGACACACAAAAATAACTACGCATGTTCCAGGTGGAGGCCGGAAACTAGAAACCAGCAACAAGGTTCTGGAACTTAGGTGTGAAAAGATCAGTGTACAATTTGTACCTTCATAGTTGTCCTGCGACCATCCATCATCTCCAGTACCATAAATAGTTCTCATGTAAGATTCAGAAACTGCAGGGATTTGTATGGGAAAGACATGTTTCACTGGATACACTTGCCTTTCTTCACACTGAAATATAATTGTGATCAATCTGGTTACATGCCACAGGTCATTTAGAGAAAACCGTGTCTCTGAAATGAACATTTTGTATTCTCACTCAACTGTTCTATCTGTGAGTCTTAATAGAATCAAGCTAGAATGATTAATCAATCATTTATTCGCCCAATGAATCATTGTTCAAAATGAGTAATTAGTTTTATTGTTGAAATAAGCCTTTTAAGGTCCAAAAGTATTTGGATATTACGTTGTAAATGTGTTATGTTAACCCGTAGGAATACCTCTGTCAATTTGTTTTAACACCACAAAAATTACATGAAATACTAATTCTATTTGAACAGCTCAATTAAGCCTAATTAAGTACTCAAAAAATAAAAAAACAGTGATCCCTGAAGAACGCAGATCCTAAATAAGACAGTTATTATGACACGCTTATTTTAAAATTACACACAATTACAGGGTTTCATTTCTCTTGTCTCTTTGTTATTCATAGAACTGCTGAATGGTGTCAGAGTGACAGTGAAGTCCCAGATCAAAGCTGGTCTATTTCATCCTACCATTGTTTGCAGTCAGTTTAATTCTGGATAGTTGTGTTCCCCTAACTCAACTTTTTGCCTTGTCATCTTTGGCTAATCTTGCTGCCAACGTACTGTACCACATAGAACCAAATATGGCACAAAGTTGTTGTGACCAGCAAAGTCTTTTAAGTGGATTTTTTTTCGGACAGAGTTGCTGCTGGATTTGGTGCCTTTTAGAACATTTCTACCAGTGTGTGAGGACTGAATTTGGCAAAAATAATTAAAAAAAGATTAGGAAACAGTCCCAGACAGTAATGGCACCCACAAGCAAAATATAAGCCATCTGTAATTTTCAGTAAAGCAGGTTCAGGTGATTCTTGTAGCACAATCAGTTTGGGCACTAGCCCTGCCAGCAATTAGTGACCTGACAGCAACAATCACCACTGTTTACATAAAAAAACAGTCGGCTTGAATGGACCACTGATGGTCATACAGTCTTGTTCCTTTAGAACATGCATTGACCCTTGGGCTTAAAATTGTATTTTTATCTGTGGTCCATGAGATTTTGCTAAATGCATAAAATATGCACGTTCCAGTTTTGTTACGCTAGACCCAGCCTTTGTTAATTTCAGCCTTGGAATTATTCCCCGGGAAACGTCTTCATTATTTAGCATTTAAATAAATCAGTCAGGGGCTTAATTGGAGCATTTGGTATGGCTGATCTGTATTTTATTTATTTTTTCTTAATAAATAATTCTTCAGTTCGTTTAATTGCAGTTTGTCAGTTACATAGATACATGGTGTTAATTTGGTTTTAAAAACACTTATTTGTGGGTAATTAAAATCCATGCTGCTTTTCTGAAATGCAAATGTGTTTGTCTGCGTTTGCCCTGGAGAACCTGTCTCATTACTGCTGCCCCCTGTTGTTCACTAGTCATGTGCACTTCCCCATGATGCTCCTGGTCCTCAGAGGGAGAGTTAGACACACCAAACATCTGCCAAGTGCCGCTCAATAGGGCGCAGACCTTGAGAGACCGAGGGCGCCATAAGTATGCACCATATACTTATACACCATACATATACACACTTATACACCATAAGTGGGTGTCACACTCTGTGAAGTATTGTATGTGTGTGTTGGAATGGAGAGTCCCCACAAAGATATGAAGACAAACATATGTCTGTGTTTGTATGGAGTTTGCATGTTCTCCCTATGCAGTACAATTTTAATCCTGCGGTTCAGCTAATTGTATGTGACAAGTTCCCTGTGTTGCCTGTGATTGGCACCAAGCTTCCTGTTACCCAAACCAGGATAAACGTTTGTAAATGTTTTCTCCCCAAAGATGTAAACGACCCAAAACTGTCCCAACACATTTTGCATCCTATCATTGCAAATAATAGTTTATATAGTTGCAGCTAAATGCAGCTACAACATTTTGTGCTCTGTGCTACCGAATGGGCTTTCTGAGGATAACAATGAAACCAAACCAAAATTCAGAGGCTTTAATCTACAATTTAATATCCCATAATAAGCAGCTGTCCTCTACTATTCATGTCATGTCATTTTTTACCAGTGTGCTTTGATCTGGATTTTTTTTTCTTTTTTTGTCCAGGCAGATGCAACATCCCCCTGTAATCTTTCTCTGCCATCTGTCATGTTTCCATCACCTAATAAATTAAAGGTTTTTAATATGAATATTGGTCTAAATACATTGTTAGAATGCAGATGACTGCGGTTGGCTGATGACTCTCATAGCCGAGGTAAAGAAAGACCTCCATTAGATAACAGGACTGTCGTTAAGCTGGAATCGAGGTAAAGAAAGACCTCCATTAGATAACAGGACTGCCGTTAAGCTGGATTTGTAAATGATACGACAGCTTTTGATGCACAATATTATCAGAGCACAGCACCCTCTTAAGAAGAACAATTCTGTCACTATGACCGTCTTGTACTTCTGCTGAAGCCACTGGTGTGTCAATGGAATTGATGGGTTAGAGCAGGTTTACTGTGACGTAAAAGTATAAAAGAGAGGAGAGAATAAGGCTTCAGTCAATTCATATAAAAAATATCTGATCTGAATCTCTTAGCAGGTTTAATTTTACTCACATACCATCAGGTCCGTCCATCCATCCATCCATCCATTCATCCATCCAATCATCGGTGCCAATCCTGTGGGTGCTGGAGGGCTGGAGCGCCCACAGAGCTGCCTATGTTTTAACGTGATTGGCCAGCTTCCTTAGGTGACCTTCGTGAGGTCACGCTAATTATATGCTAAATGTATCTGTGTCAGATTGTATGCATAAGTGTGTTATAAATGTTACAAGTGTTGGAACATTATTTAAAAAGTTATTCATTTTCTGTTTAGGCGGTTATGTACTGTTTTGTGGTAACGTCGACCAAGTCACTGATCTGGATTTATTTTCACTGTTTATTTTCAGTTGCTAGTAGTTAAATTTGTATATGTTCAAATGTATAGGCTGCAGTGTTTGTGTGAGTTGTGGAGGGGGGTCAATCATTTAGGACCCCCACTGACAGAAAGATAAATTGGCACCCTTGTATCCATCCACTGAATGCAGGGTCACGGGTTTACAGCCTACCTCAGAAGGTATAGGCTGAGAATAACAGGACACAATCCCATCGCAGGGCACACACACAGCATTTTCACTCGCACTGACACCTACGTACAGTTTGGAACCTCCAGTTCACCGTAGCATGTTTTTAGATTGTGGGGGGAAAATGGAGAATACAGAGGAAACTCACGACAACATGGGGAGACCAGGCAGAGTCACACATGTCGAGCGGGGGGCTGAGACTCAAACCCCAGTCCCAGAGACACTATGTCACTATGCTGGACCACCATCAGGTCTATAGCACAAACTGTTAAGGATATATTGATATTTGATCTGATACTGTGGCATTTTAAATGTCCATGTGTCAGATCCCTTCCTAGTTAAGTTGTACAAAAGAGCTGACAAACTCATTCTCAGTTGTAGCAGGACTTCCTGAGCACTTAAGACACATGGAAGGCAGTTCTGCCCTAGAGTTTTCAATGACTGCATTTAATTCTCACATTAACTAGCAGGTTCTGCCACCCTGGAGAGTTCCTGGTCGTGCTCTGTTCTGCTTCATAAGGTCCCTTTGCTTGTATCTGGGGTATCAGTATCAAGCCATGAGTGGCCTTTTCGCCAAGACTCTGCTGCTCCTGTCCTGGGGTTTTCAGATAGGTTTCTGGAAAACTGACAAGAAATGTACAGAAAGCGGTGCAAGAAGCGAACCTAAGCTTGTAATCATAATGTCACCTTGAGAATATGATGAGCTGAACTGAATTTATATGTAGTTCCACCAGGGAAAAGTGTGCTTGCAGCAAATTAAGGTCCAGTGTGCAAGGGCATAACTTTGAGATGGGGTGGGCGGGTTTGAGGTCTCCACCCATTTAAGGGGTTGTATTGGCTGGTTTTGATTATCGGAGGGGGTTACAGCCCAACCCCCACATTATTTACACCCCACATGTCTTCTGCAGGTGAATACATGCATGAAAGGTTCAATACCCATTTGTACTTGGATTTTGTGTTTAGAAACCAAGCAGGCTAACGGGTCTTAGCATCTACAAATTGCATATCTGTCACACACGGACTGCTGATAGTAATGCACAGTCCATTTTCACTGTTATGCCGGATGGCAGATTGTGACAAGTGATTTCATTGACTCCTTTCTAAGGATCCACTATCTTGTTAACCTGTTACCAGCTTAAACTCAAATCAAGCCCAAACACAAATCCTATAAAGTATTACATTAATGCAGGAATAAATGCATTATTAGAGTCTTCCCCAAAGAATCAGTGTGTCTGAATTGTTGAGCTATTTCTTTCACTTGTGGATGACACTTATGGTGTTATTGTTTATAATTATTATGGGTCACATGTTGATGACCTTGGCTGCTAGTACTTACAAGCTCAGCATCAAATAAATGCGTAATCAAACAGCTGCAGAATCCAATCTTGTGCGTCAGTGAAGAGACGGTCCAAAAATGCCTGCTAGTCGCACATTGTTAGCCGAGAGGCCAAACGCACCGATGGATGCCGCGCTGTTGTCAGCAAACTGCCTTCCGTCCTATATCCTATCAGCAGTTTCCTGTTTACATGATGCAATATAAGAAGCAGCATTTTGTTAGTGCTAATGATCTACAGAAGAAGTCAATCACCAGTAATATGCTCAGTGTTCAAAGGTGTTTCCATTAGGTTCAGCACATGTTTTTGAGGGATGGTGTTACGTTGTCTAAATGTATTAATTGATATGTGCCAGTGAAACCTCACGTATCTGCAGTGTCAGCTGGGGGGGGGGGAGGGGGGCAGGGGATGTGGTTAGTACATTTCAGTTTTACTTAACTGCAAGGTCACATCCCTGTGTGCAGCACAGGGAAAGATGGTGTCGTAATTAATGACCACCAATCTCTGGGACCGAATCATGACTCATTTTAAGCAAAATCCTCATAGGTGAACAATAGGGAGCACAAAGGTTTCCCTGTTATCAGTTTGTAAATATTAAACTTGCTTCAAACTCGCTTTTTTCTGCCCCGAAACCTGCCTGCTCTGTGTTGCAGAGCCATTAGAGAGATTCTGCTGTTTGATCTGCTGCCTTTTTGGGTGATTAGAGGAATACAGAATCACTTTTGGAATCACGGGTCATGGCTGAGGCAGAAATGTTTGAGCTATTTCCTAAGGAATCTTCTAAGCACAGTCATCTTTGATCAGCTATGTTGTTTTTCTGGGCTCGCCCCCAAAAGGATTGGGCTTTTAAAAATAGTTTTCACCACGTAAGAGGAAATGTACAGAAAATCGCCTTTGAATAGACATACATTGTATTAAAAAGACTAAAAGCTGAAGCTTTGGTATTTATGAGACCATTTCCTGCTAACGGCTTTAGATAATCAATTGACAGGTATCATTTCTGCATGATATTAACGGCAGCCTGATGGATCCCTTTGCATTCTATACCCATTACCTATAAAAACAATACAACGTGATTCTGAAAATGTCACCCTTTCACTGCAAATGCATAAATGAAACAGTGTTTATACATAAAAATGCAATGAATGTCTTCAGTACTTTGCCATTCAGTAACAGCGTCAGACACATAATCCTTTGGTCTATCTGCTCTTCTAATTAAAAGGTCTCCACACAGGTCTAATGGTAACCAATCAGTGAGCAGAGCTTACTTCCTGTTTCTCTCTGACACCTCATTGGATTTTAATTAAAGACTCATCCTGGGTGCTGGAAATGTGTAAATCGTCTAAATACAGAAAGCTCCCTCTGGCATCCCTCTGTCAATGTAATTAACCGAAGAGCTTAGCTAGGGAAGATGCCTCTCTCCCAGTTTACTTCCGCGTAGCGGGTCTCTCCCTCCCGCAGTTCGTGGTCTCTCTCCATGGAGCTACTCCCCCTGATCTGATTCTCCCACACCTGACAGGAGAATCAGCCATGACCACGCACTGCACTGACCTGCCAGAGAGCACTTTTGTTGTCTTGAATCCCACTTCCTCTTGTCCTTTTTCGACCTTTTATTTTAAAAGAATTATGTATTTTAATTGGACTCTGCAGACTAATTCCAGTGTGAGCTCAGATTTGCTTATCTTCTGTTTCTTTGGCCAATGAGATGACGTGAAACTGGGTATTTCTGCCTGCACACTTCTAAAGGATATCTATACTTGAACTCTGCTGATGCCTCAGTTAAGCACCACTGCCATACTGCTGTGTGTGGTAGTATTTTTACACTGCATGCACACACTTCCAGTGCCCCTTCTGCAACACTGACATTACACAGGCTGAACCTGCAGTAACTGGGCGCCATTCCGGGAAATAATTGGGTTTGTCCAACTGCTCACAGGGTTTTGGCAAGTGGCCAAATGAGTTCATCAGAGGTTTCTCAGCAGACTCAACGATATACACAAAGAAATGCACATCAATCATTCACATTACGGCTGCACCTCAGTATTCATTAAGCAGGGAAGTTTACATGGCTATTGAGGTTGAACCATAATAAATGTATAGCACAAATGTAACAGAACGGCAGCATACTGATATCTTATCAGATGATGTTTCTCCTACTGCGTGTTGCTACAGCAACTGCACACTAACACTACAGATGTGAAAACTTATATATAGAAATTGTGCGCTGAAAGTAACACAAAAGACTGCTTATGTTAAAGCAGAAGTTTTGTTCCTCCCTCACTGCAGCAGCGCGATTAGGATCTCAGTGGCTCTACTCCTTTGACTTCTTCCCTGAAGCAGTCGAGGTCTAGAATCGGGGTTTTCAGTTCAAAGCTGGTGGTTCTTCTGCACCATCAGATAGGGCAGCTCGAGCTGGAGATAAAGCACAGAACTCTGCCTGCTCTGACTCTCCGAGTACATGGCTAGTGGTGGCGTTTCTCCTCGGCCCTTCCGGGGTCCCCATGAGAGGGGGCTCGTTCTGGCTTGTGGCTACAAAAAACTCTCATAGTGACTGCAACCCAGATGAGCTTATCAGCATGACCTCAGCTTTGAGGCAGGCATTTAGGGCTAATATTATAATTTTCTGATGGTTTCTGTGATGGAAAAATTAAAATAACTAGTTGAAAGTTTTGATTTAAATCTTCTGGCTGTAACTCTTCATTGTCATCCTGATTGTTCTCACCCAGCACGCAGAAAGTGTCTGAGGAGCCAATGACAATAGGTATTAAGCCTAATAGCAATGAACAATTATTCTCTCTATGACACATAATCCTTCATTTACAATATGAGGAAAAGGAATTATGGATAAAACCAGTAATCCAGTTTCATTGCTTGGAAAGAAGCATGACTTGTGATTCAGTTGTCTATATCCCATTGGCAGTGGTCAGGCTGTATTTACATCATTCCCCCTAGACTGGTATGAATGATTAGGCACCATGCTGAAGCTCCAGTGGTGTAACTGGGTCAAGGAGGGATAAATGTATTCGGCCACCTTGACCTGTCTGACTTCATTATAAATTCATATTTTCTTACGGGAAATGAGTATGTTAATTTGATGCGTTTGGCGTAGAGCTGAAAGGGAACGAAACCAGGTGACCAGTAAAGCAAAAGCAGAAAAACACTGAAGGAACTTCTGAGGGGGGTGTGCAGAGTTGTGAAGAGGTGCATTGGGGATTGAGCTGTGTTCAGAATTGTACCTGGTTTGATAATGTAGGGATTAAAAGTAGGGATCTACAGTAGAGTGTATCACCCTTATACAGGTCTTCTTGCAGGTCTTCTTGCAGGTCTTTGTCTCCATTTACTACTTTAATTCCAACCAGAAGTCTACAGCTGTACAAATACTTGTCAAATGTTCTATAAAGCCCATGAACAAACATTACTAGGGATTGGTTCTTCTCACTAATGAAACTATATATAATTATGTTCGTAAATTCATGTGATATAACTGACTAGAGTGATGATTAATGATGCTGCATTATGAGTATTTTTGGGATTTAGATTTTTTGTTTTATAGAGTGTAGCTGTGTGATTGTTAGGACCCTTGTGTCTATCACTTGCATTTGGCCCTTAATACAACTTTAGCACCTTACTTTGAAGCTGATGGTCCTTATTATCAAAATGTACAAATTTTAAGCCTCTTAAAATTTGAGCCGGTTTGGCAGTTTTCAGTAGATGCAATCATATTGTAGACATTTGGAGCAGATTTCCAATTAAGACTAGATAACACTGACAGGTGGCTGGCAAATTTATATACAAGTGTACTGCAGGTATTGCTGGTAACTAAACAGGTGGATATGACTATTATCTAACAGAAGATGTACAGAGCAATGTTCTGGAAGAAGGAATGGAAATGTTCAACATATCTGCTTCCTTCAAACTCCATGTTCAGCTATCGCTCGACATAAGACACACACAGCAAAGGCAGAATACATTATACACCATGTAATATACCTTGGTTTGCTATGCCTGTTTATGCCAGACGTTTTGTGATTCTTCACTGAATATTCAAGTTTGCATAATTCTACTGCTCTGTGTACATAAGCAATAACATTTGCATAATGAAGAATCAGCTTCTAACAAGATAATTAACATTAGAATAGTATGTATGTTTATTACTAAAGCTTTAGATCCATCACTTCCAGTTAAATTGCATTTAAGTTATTCTGAAAGCGTCCTGAGTACCAATGTCAACAGTAGCCTTTTTAGTTACACTTGAATAGACTTAGGTTATGTTGTACCTCCCCCTGGTGGCAATTTTGTAGTCTTGTTAAATTTTTTGTGTTTTTTCATTAAGTGCATAGTTTATTTTGTCATTCTTCTGCATATGAATGAGCAGTTCTTCAATGTTTAAAAAGTAAACACAACACTCAGCGTTTGACTGTATCGGATGCGCCTGAAATCCATCACTAAACACCTCCGGCATTATAAGTATCAAGTCATGCAGACAGCAATTTGAATCTGCCACTGGCTTTTAATGAAACTGTGGTGATAGTAAATGAAGTGTTCAGGACATCTTGTCAAGTGCCCCTGTTGCATCTCTTGGTTTTTTGCTCACAGTCTCTCCTGGTGGTATTTGATTATAGTAGAAAGCAAAGCCCTTCTCTCCGTCCCGCGCTCCTTTCATTACCAGTGCAAATAAGAACGGCAATCAGAGCCTGTCCAGCCACTGCCCCGAATCAGTCCTGCAGTTCTGCATTTTATTCATTCCACTTTAGTTTTGGTTAAATTGACTTTTTCCCCCACATAGTTTTTCTTTGGAGAATCCTTGAGCTACATACGTAGATCTGTGGGGGTGGCAAGGGGTGACCCACCCTATTTTCTAGATTCCTCATATTCATGTTTAGATTTACCTGCCACCCCAAAATGACCTCTGGTCCCACCCTGGCCCACCCCACTGCAAATGCTCCAGCTCTGCCACTGTTGAGGTACCTCTTGGCTTGTGTGGTACCCTGGCATCATTGTTTTTTTAAGTTTCATAGCCTTAATATTAATATAGCTGTGTGAACTGTCAGTAACCAAACAAACTCTGCTAACTGCTAACACAACGCAAACAGCAGCTTTCTGTCAGCACTGGCAGCACCACATCACTAATTACTAGGTGTGACAAAGGGATCCAACAGTAATCTCTTCTTCAAACTAATTAGCCTCATGCGTGCTGGTCATAGCTCATGTAGTGCACTGGAAAAGCTTCAACGTTTTGCTAAGCCCAGACGATGGCCGCGTATGTCACCTAATGTGTTGGCTGGTAAACTCCATCGACCAGTTAATCCCACAATGGATTCTTGTTGCCCTGACATACCTCAGGAGTTTCCCGCTACACCATAACTTTCCGATTCTCCAAATATCTCAAGGAAATGCTTTATTTAATTGCTCCATTTCGTGTCTTTCTTCTTCATTTTTATTGCGTATGACAGCGCTAAAGGAGTTGTAACGCAGACAGATGTCCCATTACACACAATGCTTATCATCTGGGTGTTAATTAGCAAAAGTGTTTGTTTTTGTAGGCAGATCCTGTTGGGCTGAATGGTGGCCATAAAAGTGTGACCAGTAAACCTGCCGGCCCACTGTGCTGGGCACTGGGCCGCAGCGGAGCGCAACCAACAACCCCTATCCAATAAAAAGGTTGGCGATACATTTATGGCAGCTGAGGCTGTTTGCTTCCAGAAAGTCGAAGCGTTGGAAAAATCATGTGACAGCAGTGAAGCTGGCGGGGAGGGCGAGGGTGCAAGTGAGATGTCCGTGTGAGCGTGTGTAGGCAACAGAACAAAAATGACAGGTGGATGTATGATTTCGGCCTACAGAGACAAGGGCCACAGGCTGTTGACATGGCCTATTTATTACTAAATATTAAAATCAGCCAAATTGTGGAACTGAGGGACCCACTTCATCTCTTGTGATTCAGGCCTCAACTTCATTTTCAGTGGGAGCTTCTTCTACAAAGTTTAGAATCTGAGGAACTATGTGTTTGACATGCAACTATATCAACTGGGAAGGGTGACGGTAAAAGTTGTTGACATTAGAACACCTTCTGGTGTCTTGTGCACCAAGTGTGTGTGTGTTAACATGTGACACCCAATCATACCATATTTCCACCATTTGAATAAAAATTTGGTATCATCGTGAAAAATGAATCTATATCTTGAAATGTTTCACAAATGGAACAAAATGGTTATTCTGAAATGAAGATGGCTCACTTCCATCCATTTATATAGCGAAATATTTATTTATAATTTTGCAAATGCTTTTAGTTTACATTTTGATAGCATGGATGGGATTGTGAACCATGGCAGATTACACACATGCTCACACATGAAGGGCAATTTACACACCATTTTACCTAAAAACAAATTTTTGCAGTGGTTTTTGAATAATGGGTGGATAGTCAAAATCTGTTTCATAGTCATTGTACATATTGTGTTTTGCCTTTGGAGGGCAGAGTGGGGCACTCATTTATCATACACGCATTAACACGGAGACAAAAAAAATAGTGGTTTATCATATAACAAGGGCAGGTGCATTCATGTAATTTTAATTGTATGTATGGAAGTGTTATTTTAGTTTTGATTTCTAAATTTAATTTTAGTTTTATAGAGTTTTTATATTTATCATTTTCATTTGTTTAGTTTCCAGTTTAGTTTTAGTTTTTAATGTGGTTTTGTTAGTTTTTATTTTGAAAATATATTTCTATTTAGTTTATATATAGTTTCAGTTTCATTTTTAGTAGTTTTATTTCTAGGGATAGACTGAAAGGTATAGAGGTATTTTATGTGTCTGATCTTTAGAGAACCCTGCATGAATACACAGTGCACATTATGTACCAATGTCCTCAACATCTTCCAGGTGTTATTAATGCTAATTAAAGATTAAAAAATCATTACTTTAGCTATGCAGTATTCATGAAATTTACGAAAATGTTTTCTTATATCAGAATTATATCAACTGTTGGAGGATAAGTTTTCTTGCCTTTGTGCCGACCGACACTTCAGGCTCAAGATTACAGATTACAGTTTTTGTCACTTTGGTACATTTCTCGAATCATCCTGAAAATTTACCAAACAGCATTTCTTGGAGCAATTCATACAAACAGCACCACATAATGGATCACCTGCAAAAGCCTGTAACTTCCTCAAAATCCTTAGTTTACTCCTCAAACATCAATATTTAGGTCAATAAACTTGTCAGTGTCATCAGAATGAAAAGTCATTGTGTCATCGTTCACAAACAAGATGGTCAAAATCCTTAATCGTGCTGTCAATATAACACCATACTATATTATCAAATGTAAACTACAGCTAAGCTTTCGATGACAATGACTAAATATGCACAAAGTTGTACTTTTTCTGTATGACATATATCAGTTTCAACAGTACAAAGTTACCCATACTGTACATATACTATAACACACAAACACACATACATATGTACACACTAAGTATTCATGCATATATGTGTGTGTGCGCTACAGTATACACACAGTATGTAACTGTATAAACTGTATTTACTATACACCATGAAATGCAAATGGAATACTGTAATATGAAGCATTGCTGTAAGTACACAATATTACAGTACAGTGCACATTGTTGGATTACATATCTGTTGTCTCTTTGAAACGTTTGACTGATTGAGGATATTGTTGTCCCAACATTCGGCCATACCCTTTGACCAGCCTCGGCCATTGTAAGGCCACGATGGAGGACATGGTCACAATTGTGGCCCTTATGACATCAGTGCCCCTCTTCTTCATCTCTTCTACCTCTTCCCGTTTTGCCTCCCTACCCTTCCACTACGCAGCCTTACTCCTCTTCTTCTTACCGTCTGTTGACTCTGTTCATTTCCTTGTTGTCCTTCCACTGCCAAATTGTAACATCGTGTTGTGCTCTGTCAATATATGCTTGCCAGCTGAAGGTTCATGAGATGCACCTCTGAGCAAGTTTAGAGAACTGGCTGATCACTGGTAGATCTAACGCTTTAAACATTTCCCTATAGGAGAAACCCAAGATTCAACTCATTGAGCAATTCATCAATTCAGGACACATTTATTAAAAAAAAAAAAAACTGTAATAGAAGATGTATAGACAATAGGCTTGACTGATTATAACAAATGGTTCACCCATTTTGCATGTAATGACTTATACAATGAACTAGTGCTTGGATGTTTTGGGGGTGTAGGACTATTCAACAGAGAACCAGAATAATACATTTTGATTAACATGTCATAAACAATTGATAATGTAGGAATCAGCAGATGATTGTACATAATCATTTGCATGACTGTGCCAAAGCATTTGTAATTAAATGATTAAAACAATGAAACTTTGCATTTATGATGTGCACAAGTGAGTCAATGATGTGGAGGTTGTACAAGTAGGTATGATATTTTCATTTCTGATCTGAGAAAAGTACCAAAGTGACTAAGAAAAAAGTGTAACTAAGACTAGACATAAGTCTTCAGTCTAAGCATTATATGTCGTTACTGTTTCCCGTTCATTATACCTAAGGTTTATTGCCAGCACAGCCTGCCTACTTTATTGTTTAAAGCGTAAGATCCATTCAGCATCCTGAGTGTGAAATTGACTTGCTCTCTGCAGTTAATTATGCACCAGAGAGAGCGGCAGCTGGTTAAGGGGTTCAGAATCTCCTCACTGTCGGAGCCGCTGTTTCTTCTGCATCACCAAGACATCGGGTGAATTTGTTTTGTTTTTGAACAAGGCGTGAATTAATTGAATTTTGTTGTCTTCTTTATGAAATACATGAAAATGTCAAGAGAATTATTTGGGAAAGTTATTTGTGTGATTTCTTTCTTGGGGCACTTATTATGAAAAAAGAACAGGATTGGTTTAACTGAGCTTGACCTTTTGTTTTTTTTTAGGTTAGAGGAAGGTATTTCTTCACTTAAGATTAAATCTGTTACTTGTACTTAAAACTATACAGTCACATTTTTATAATACAGACTGAGCCAAAAGTATTGCTGCCTTTCCACTTAAAAAAAAAATGAATCACAATTTTCCATAAATAAGTTGAAATTGACATCCTATATTCCCCATTGCACAGAGCAGGCAGTTTTCTGTTCATAACCAGAGCAGAAATGTACTCATTGTTAGGAAATATTCATTGGAAGATATTCATGAAATATTCCAGACAATAAATCACTTAAAGGTTTTGGTAACACTTTACTTAAGGCTTCCCACATAGCAACTGATTCTGGATCAGGTCTGCCTGCTTCTCCTTAAATATGGCCCTTATACGGCCTTTATCTGTTTCAAATCCAGAAAGCAGAATCAGACCAGTATTGGTCCGTTGTGCAAAAAGACATTTTTCCGGTTCACGGATCAGAGGCAATTTCTGAATTACCTATGTGGGTAATTTATGACTGCCTTATGAAGCTCTCAGCTATAATGCACTATGAATACCATCATAACGCAGTACAAAGCATCCTTAATGCTTATACTGACCATTATAATGTATCATTAAGGTATCTATAGTGCAATATAGATGAGAGCTTCATAAGGCAGTAATAATGTGTAATAAACATGGCTATGTCATGCCTTTTTAGAAATATTTATAGCTATGCTTATAATGGTTTAGGAATGCATTAGTATTTGTTATGAATGTATTTATAAATTGCTAAAAACAAGTCTGAAAAATTAATGCCGGAGAAAAATGCTTTTGTTGAGTGAATATCTGTATGATGATTCAGGAATTTGCATCGTGGACTGCGATTTTGCAGTCAGTGAAATGTTTTGTAAAATGTAGACATCAAGCTCAATGAGTGTTTTCATGCAAATTTCACGTTAAGGCCAAGCCGGGGGAAATTAGTAATGTTCTGCAGTAATAAGTATGCATGTAAGCTCTGTCCTGCATGAAGGAAGATGAGAACTTGTATCCTTTTTATTTCCGAGTTGTTTTTGATTCTGTTATTTAAATGGAATAATTATGAGTAAGCTCACATGTCAGTAATTTACTGAAAGGTCTTCCAAATACCTTTCTGTTTACTTGTTCGTGCGGTTTAAAGCAACTGAAGCGAGCAATTACACAGCCAGCAGCCAGAGTGAGTCTGCGGTACCTTTGGAGGTCATTTAGACGCTGGCAGAGTCAGGCTCTGCTGTTTGTGCCCCCCTCAGGCACGCCTTCATGCAGCCCACTCAGCCGTAATGGTCTTCGCGCCTGCCTGGCCGCTTGGGGTATTAGACCCTCACTTTCATAACTCTGCATCACTCTGGGGGACACAGGTTCATTATAGTTACACTTCAGCGCTCTAGACTCTCATTCCCCCCCCCCCAATCTCACTAATTACTAAAAATAACAAAACTGGGTCTGGGAGCCTGAATAGACTAAAAGGCCACAGTACAGATGCAAAACATTACAGGTTACAGGATGGCAAACTACAGGAAGGCGGGACATACAAATAATAACTGATTCTTTTTAGTTAATAGAAACTTATTGAAAAGAAAAGAAATTAAAGAAATTGTTACCTGTACAAAGGTGGCTAGGGAAATGTTAAATCCAAAATGTCAGGATAAACAAGAGTGGCTTCCAAGATGAGTACAGGCTGGGCCAGTAAAGTTCAACACATTGACTGGAAGGAGGGGAGAAGCTACACAACCCCAACCCAAACCCTAGCTCTAATTCTGAAGGCCTGCCACGTCTGCTGCAGGCCTCCAGCTGCCTGTGCACTGCTCATCCCCATGGCTGAGGCCAGGTTCCTCTTGAGGCCTGTAGCGTTCAGAGCTGGAGTTTGGCGTCTCTTCACCATTGGGATAAGGTGTGTCTGGTAGCCATACTGGATGGTGGGGTGAGGGGCACCAGATGGGCATCTCCTTCACTTCCAGATGCCTGACAGAGAATAGAGGGAGAGCTGAGAGTTCCTGGCTGCACATAGAAGATCTCCTGCTCATTCCTGATAGGAGCACAGAGAACATGCAGGTATAGGGCTCCTTTATCTGATAATAGAGATTAAAATGAACAGCTATATTGTCGGCACGTCTTACTATTTTCATCCCAGACATCCTCCATCACATGACCTGTCTTATTCCTTTGAAAGTTAAAAGAGAAGGTAAGGATGTAGCCTATATACAAAGAGAGCTGCACAACTGAGCACATTCTATCCAAAGTCTTCACCCATGTCTGGTTACACTCACAGTTAGCATCCTGTACCATGAAATACACAGCCGCAGAAAAAAGTGAGACCGCAGTACAGCTCTTTTTTCCGCAGAGTCTCCATTTATATGTGTGCGTCTGTGAATAGTATATTTTTTGCAAACTGCAGCCTGATAATTCCCTGTTTATGGCCAATGAAAGGCTACTTCCTTGCTTTATGGGACTTCACTCCCGCTTCTAGGCCTGATACGAATGCAGATTTGTTTTAAAAATTGTTAAAAGTTTTTATATAATTGTAAATGATTTCCGTATTGTCCTTTCAAAGACAAATTACATGCATCTAACTGTTCATGTCTGGGATAATGACTTACTTAGAATTAAACTGTAGTAAAAATACATACTTATTTTTGGAACCTTTTAATAAATGGGGAGTGATGACGCCGTGTTCAAACAGTTCTCAGATACTTTGCATTTCCAGTCTGTATGTGGTAATAGTGGCCTCTAGTGTCAAATGTGGGTATTTCCATTTTCAGTAAATGGTATGCGATTGAGCCACCCTAAGTATTTGATTGTTTGAAAACACTTGTTCCCATGCCCCTCCCCCAAATGAGCCATCATGCCCAGTCCCAAATGCCACCCTCTAAAGACACTGTGTTTTATTTAATTTTAATTTTATATTTTTTTAAGAAAGGCATTCAACCTAAAACTACTTTAAACCCCAACTGCCTATAGCTGACACCGATCCCACATGATGGATGGAAATCTTGGATTGGGCCACTCATCAGAAATCAATGAATATACCATTTTCATTTTTTTCATTCAAATAAAGCACCTGAGGTTTTGGGCCTTATGATATCATATATGTCACCCAACACAGACCAATCCAATTAAGTTCCATTTTTCTTAGAGCCTGTCACTCTGGGACCCTTGGAATCGTCCAAACCTTCCCCCTTTTATGGCACCTCAGCACAGCCTTAGACCATAAGCGACAGATAATAGGCCACACCCACCTTCCACTCCCATGACAGACTGTCCAGCAAATCCTTCATATAAGGAGTCGGGAGAAGCCAGGAACCACTCGTCGCTGGTAAGTCTGCCTCGCCTCGCCATTCCCATGGCGATATGAGCTATAGGTCATCCGAGATGCCTGCTAAATCAACTGGATCATCTGCGGTGCATTTGACTTTCAGCTAAAATGGACTGTACAACTTTGCTTGGTACTACAGTTTTACCAAAAACAGTCTTAACTGAATTTACAAAAAAACACCAAACTACAAATCTTGGTAAACCAATTTTTAATGTATAAATCAAATCTTATAAATATGCATTTTATATTGACACAGAGTACAAAAAAGTATACATACTTTACAATCCACAGTGAAAGCGGGAAATAGAGTCAGATCGGAATCTTTCAACCTCTGAAATCCTGACCCGAAGTGTCGTCATTCCGTGATGAAGCGGCAGAGTTGAGCAGAACGTCTCAGTGATCCTGATCAGGTCCACTTCACAGTTTGGTGTGAGATCACTTTCAGATTCTCCGGTGTGGTTCCCTTTTCTCGTCCAATGAGAAGGGTCCAGCTCCCTCACGTTTGAGATACGTCCTCATAGCACAGCTCCCTCTCCCTCACAGCTCGCTCCTGCCTCCTCCTGGCCTTCGTTTGTTTTGCTGCTGTCAGTCTGTGCAGACTCGTGTTTCACCGCCCCCCCCCTCCGCCACCAGGAGTGTGCCCCCTTGTGGTCT
>JAODUD010000019.1:210799-225314 GCA_026784285.1 Stomatorhinus walkeri | reverse complement strand
ATCTCTCCACTAAAGGTCCTGCTAGGCCGAGTCCTGCACGGGTTCGGGTACCCGACAGGTGACCCGCAAATTTTGTTTGGGTGAAAGGGTGAAAAATATTCTACTGTATCGCATACGGGTTCGGTTGGACGCAGGAGTGCTAAATTGCAGTTTTCAAAACATCATGTGCCAACAAAAAATACCCTAGGGCTATATTTTAGTGACAAAGTCCCTGTATTTAAGATAATAAAATGTAAAATCCCTATCAGTTTATGCCTGCACGCGCATTCCCGGAAATCTCTCCCACTTTCATTTTCAAAAAACACCTGCGATCTCCTCCAGTTGTTCGAAATGGATGCTGAAATAGTCAGCTGAGGCCATCAGCTGTGGACGATATCCTTTTTTACACAGTAATATAAAGCACCGCACCAAACGCTAGTCAATCGGGTAATCAAAGGAAAATGGACAGCTAACTACTAATTAGCAAAGTTAACTTTTTCGTTAGCAGATTACTGTTTGTGCTAATTTTGAAAACAGTTAGCAGACCAATTAGCTTATGCTAAATTTAGTTCCGGCAATTTTTCTCTGGTAAAGTCAATGAAGTTTCACGGTGAAAAACACTTGTAAATCCTAAAATCACACATATTTACACATATTTGTTTTGATCTGTTGTGAGGGTGTCTGTATCAGTCTATCAGGCACATTGTTGGCTGACTACATGTAAACACAAGACATGATTGGTCAATAACTTGTCATATATATATATATATATATATATAAAAGGTAGTTTGGACTAAATGTAAGAAATAAAGTTCATTTATCCTGGGGTACCCTGAACTAAGTGAAGTCCTGGGCCAGTATCACAAATCTGGATTTCTTATACTTAGTTATTGCTAATATATTACACTTTGGTAGATACCCCACCCCCGACCAAGCCCTTCCCAGCCCTTCCTCATGTGACTAAACAGACAGATTGAGGCAGCTTTCCTGTATGCTACTCATACCGAAGGCACACAGAGGGTAGCCGACTCTCCCTGTGTGGGCAGAGGTGGCGGAGCACTTACAAAGCGGGGCAAGGCTCCACATTGCAGGCTTCCTCTTGCGGACTGGGCCTGGAAACGCCGTCACACAACTCGTCCCCCACCGGCTCGTGAGTGACTCTCCGGACACAGCCGAACACCGTTCGCCTGGTGCCTGTGAGGAAGCGGCTGCGTTAGCGCAGCTACGGCCGGGCCCGAACATCTCAGGCTCTCTGCGTCGGCTGCCTGCCAACCCTACCTCGGCCACAAGAGGCGCTGCAGTCCGTGGTTCCCACAAGCTTCCAGTTGTACTCACGCTGGTGCCTTGGGGGTAGCACTGGCTCATCTGGGATCAGGGCAGGATACCTAACCCTACTAGGTGGTTCATGGTCACCTTGACCATTCAAGGCATTCCCTGGGGGACAGAAGGTGACAAGCACTTCAGATCCCAAGATCTAGTAGTGCAGATGGGCAGGTAAGCACACTGACTGGGGGAAAGTGTGAAAGCAACATAAAATGCTTATATGTCCAGAAATGTCACATTTATATATTTTTCACGAAGATAAAGTATATTTCTTACTCTTTTTGCTAACCTATGTTTCGGCATTATTTTTTCCAAAAACTGCACTGAAATTATTATCCATTAAAATGTTACAATTTTCCTGCATTCTTCAGTTAAATCACTGATCAATTTCACCTTCAATTTTCTCATAGTAAAATCTACAAACCCCCAGTATACCTGGTAACACTTGGAAAAATTGAAAGTTTGAAGGAAAAAAAAAGCTTTCCAGGGTATCCATAGCGACATCCCATATTCAACAGCAGAAAACTGTAGTGGAATTTAAAGTGAGGTCCCCACCCATCAGGTCAGCCCTATACCTCATATGTCATTTGAAATATATAATGACTTGATTTTTTGATTTTCCTTATTCGGAATCAAAATGAAATACTGACATTAAATTAACCTGGGCCAGTTTTCAATTTTTACCCGCCGTCACCTAACAACAGCCATAAATGTCAAGACTGACTGAGACGAGCACCTGGGCTGGAAGCAGAGGGCATCTGTGGGATTTCCACAGGAAGGATGAATTCATAATGCACCCCTGGATTGGGCTGCTGGTAGATCATCTGACGTAAAGGGACATTGATGCAGATGAGAAACCCAAAGTAACACAGAGCAGGCATCAGAGAAGCTACCCGATCCTCTTCGTTACTCACGTAGACGTCCAGGATCTCGTTGGTGGGGCCCTCGGCGACGAAGGACTCACCCGCCGTGCTGCTGATCTCATTGGGCCGCCGGTAGGTGAACATGGTTCCTACCCCTTGGTACTTCCCGGGCCGGTCGATGGCCCAGTTCCCATTGATAATGGAACGTCCAGAACGACTCCGTAACGCTGCAAGACACGCGACCCTCCACGTCTTTAATGAAGAGGATAAAATGGGAAAGCAAATGACAGAATCCCTGACAGAGACCCCGGAACTGCCAGCAGAGGTTAAGGGGGTAAGACTGAGGGAAGAATCAATATCCTCTAAAATTTCTGTCGTAATCGCTATAATCCCATAGCACTGCACTCCACTGAGTGCTCAAACCCACACATCTGAAAGTGTTCATCCCTGCCACCACCTCCAGCAATTACAGCCACCAAGAGCCAAAACAACAGAACCACAAGGCATCCCAAGCAATACAGTACTTAAGGTGTCTTAGATATATATGACGGTGACATGCATATTCAGAAAATGCTGTGGAAGCAGACAGCCTCTGAATTCCCCTGTGATGTAGGCAAGACAACCTCTAAATATAGGAACAACATGAAATTATTCAGCCTTGTATATTGTCGTATGATATTACATATAATCCTTGACGATGAAACAGATGTTACGTGGAATGGTAATATACAAGTCCTGTCATGCAGACATTTGATTTTTTCCACTTAAATTGGTATCAGCTGGCAAATCAATCCTGAAATTGACTGGTATAAGAAGAGAAAAGTTAATCAAAGTAGAAAATCTGGTCAGATATATTGAATGTGGTGGTGTGGGCAGCTTCGGGTTCCAAAGAGAGCAGGAATTTGCCTGAAAGTGACGGCCCAGTTCGCTTCAAAAGGAATCACTCTGATCGCTTCTCTGTGATTGTAAACATCTCTGGAAACAAACACCCCTATCCAGAATTGGCGTTCATTTGAAAACTGTAATAATTTATTCGTTTGGAGTTAATAACAGAGACATAGCTATCATGACCGTGCCAGGTTTCAGCTGGAGAATGGAAACCAATTCAAAAAGATCATTAATAATAAACATTTTGCCTTTAAGAGGCATTGTGGGTACTATGCTACATTCATCTGTGTACATGCTAGTGCAGGTTGTGGAGGTTCAACGGTGTAAAGAGCGAAAGTGAACAATAAGTCATCAGTAAATAAACTGCCGACGCCTAATGACAGAACCATCTGGAAGCATTTTTACTTCAATTAGTGTGGCTTGACACAACAATCATCTAAACTATAGCTTTCACTGATAAGCAACTCCTCAGATTCCTCTGACCTCATATAACCTGTTTGCTCCAAAATATTTACATTTGGCAGCAAAAGGCTGAATCCGTGTCAGTAATTCTGGATGAAAAACCGACAGACATTATTTCTGGCAATGAACAGAGCAGGAGCGGGATGAAGGGTGGGGTTTCGAAGAAGAGGAGAAGAGGTGTGGCGGCCTGTCCTCTGCTGCTGTTGCACAGTCCGCCATGTGGCTGAGAGACATGGTGGAAACCAGCCGCATATCTGCTAGCTAAACTAAAGCCTCCCCGTAGCACATGATTGCTTTTTCAGGGGCTCTTCTCTCTGACTTCTCCCCTCTTTGGCAGCCAACAGGACAGCTAATGAGCGGAGGAATTTCTCCCTTGTGTGTCTCTCAACTGAAAATGCACGGCATCACCAGGAGCTAATGCGTCATCTGAGGAAGGCACCTTACCAAGGATATATCACTCCGCTCCGCATTCTTGGAAATGTCAAGATCCCGCATCTTAATCGAAATGGATGGATATTGGAGCGGATAACGTTCCTCCAATGAAAACCTATTTTTCCAATTTCCCTGAAGGTACGTAGGGGCCTGAGATCCTGGTTTCCGAGCCGGATCCAGTGCTGAGTTGCTGCATGGCTTAAATTAGCCCTGTCCCTTTAAAAACGAAAGACCTGCAAGCTCAGAAGCCCTTCTTGTAAATATCCCACTTCCTTTTCCAACAAGTACATTTCTGTAATGGTCATGATTATTTTTTATCGCATACCAGTAAATCACTGTGCCAGAGTCTGCACCCCAGTTGCTGGCAATGTGGATTTTGGGATATTCCAATTAAGGAATAAAAAATATTTTTAATTAAATAAAAATCTGTTCCATACATTATTTTCAAGCTTTTAGCCACATGTAGAGTCATTGTGTGTATATTATGATGTGTGTGTGTGTGTGTACAGAAACAGAGGTATTTTTTACACATGCAATGTACAACATCTACAACAGCTGGAAAAACTGACGTGAAACTCATCATTAAGAACGAGGGGTTTGCTGGAGAGAAATGCTGATGGCGAAGCCCTTGTGGACCTGCGGCAACCCCCAGAACTCACCCAGATAGTTGCGACTCTTGACCATCTCCGTGACATTGATCTTGGTGGCGCCCTCTGGTATCTCCACGATCTTGTGGTAGCCCATCTTGGCGAAGGTGTGGCTGAAAATGCCGGACACCACCTTGCAGGTGGTACTGTCTCCTCCACACACCCCACATCTGTCCACCACTTTATCTGAGCCCAGGAAGTCATCACAGCCCAGGCTCTGTCCAAGAAAGAACATGGGAGGTTCAAAATGGACCATGTGGTACTGAGTGGGCAAGAGACCAACCAGAACACCCTGCACCTGGACCAGCATTACAGCTACCACTAATGCGCTAAGTGCTAAAGCTCGACTTGTTGATGAGCTACCAAGATTTTGATGCAAACAAAATATTTTGATCCAAAGCAATGAACTAAATTGTGACTCTCTTCAGTCACATAAAGGCCCTTTCCTGAACAAAATGACTTCAATAACAATTGCTTGCAGTAACTGCGTTTCCAATTATTTAATTGCAAAAAAAAAAAGCAAACGTGCATCTTTTCCAACATCTTCACAGGATCACCATAAATCCCAGTATCTACAGATGGCATCAATTACTGCCTTCGGGAAATGTGATTCCTAACAACTTTTTACATTGCCAGATCCCAGGATTGAGGTGGTGGCCCACTACGGCAGTGTTTCCCAACCCAGTCCTTATTTGGTCCCTCCCGGCTCCCGGTAGGAGCAAAAACGTGGACCATCCGGGTGTCCCCAGGGACCAGGTTGGGAAACACTGCACTAGAGTATGAAGTGAGAGAAAGAGAAATGCTTGACAAGATGGCTATGATACAGCATGGACCATAAATTCTCATACATAAAGTTCTATCTTCACGCACAGGCGCTCCATGACCTACCGCTGGTCCAGGCAAGACCCGTTCTTAAGTTTCACAGCAAAGAATACGGTCATACCATATTACTTCCAATACAAATAAGGCTCTGAGTTAAACAGGACTGACAGGAAATACAAAGAGCAATAAGTGAGAATCAGCATGCATGAACGAAGCTCTCACAGAGCTGGTTAGCGACTAATCACACTGAATCTCTCAGAAGATGTGGCGTTACCTTGCATTACAAATCCCCATCCCAAACAAGCAGTCATGCAGGAAGATGTAATTTCACAATAATCCCTTTTTAGAAATTAAGAAGCTCTATCTTATGTTGTCTAGATGAGTGTATACATTTAATTCATAATAAAGTGAAACAGAAAACATTCTGCTTGCAGTTACTATAGCAGCATGTAAATATACCCTAACATCCTAATACCCCTTAACAGCTTTAATATACAATAATAATTAACATTATACATTTATACAATATAATGCTTTATAACATTATACAATTATACAATATAATGCTTGTTATTATATAATGTTTGTTATTAATGTATATTGCCTAATGTGTATGTAAGAATATCTTAACATGTTAGGATGTAAAGGTACACCTACATGCCACTAATAATGCATATAAGTATATAATGCAGTTGCTGTTTTGTCTGACTCTTTGTTCATGTCTTAGTATGTCATGTTTAAATTGTCATTGTCAATGTTTAAAATGTCATGTTTATATAGGATTTTCACTGTTCTCCTGCGCTATGACCAACCTGTAATTTCATCTCAATCGATTGATCACAGCTGAAGATAACAATACAGATACTTTGACTTTGACATAAAGAGGCATCATTAGGTCCTCCTGCTCAAAGTCTCAAAGACGCCATGGGGGTGAAGCAGGGAAGCTGAGTGCTCAGTGAGCTTTCAACATAATTCAGGCCGACCTTGCAGGCTGGGCGAATTAAAACAGGAGGGCAGCATTAGGAGACCACCTCAAGGAGATCACCTCAAGGAGATCACCTCAAGGAGAACTCCACCAGACCCAGATAAACGGCAAGCTGAAGGACAAGTGATGGAATTGACCTTACATCAAAACTCATTTCAAGGTGGACCCCGTCATCTGCTCTTGCTGCTTATTGGACTGACTGAACGGTAGTGTCACGCCCTCAAGGGGCGGCGTTCCCCCAGGTGGCGTGCATCCAGGGCAATCAGCACCAGAGTCAAAAGCACCGCTGAATCAGACGGATGGTGCGAAGTATTGAGCCGATGTTACCGAGCCTTACCAAGCGCTTTCTTTGTCCATCGTTTGCCCTTGTTCTCCCGGTCCACCCGTCTTACCTGTATTGGTGCCTTACCTCTGTTCCTTCCCTCCTCAGAACCCTCATCTTACCTGATTCCCCGCTCCCGACGTCCTCCTCCATCCTCGTCTCCCCGTCCTTCCGTGCCCTGTGCCTCTGTGTCGGACGGATCCTACTGGTTTTGACCCTCGCTTTCTTCCCTCGACTCCGATTCCTGCCTGCCGATTCCCAGTTCCGGTTGCCGCCTCCCCTGAGAGGGCGCCCCTTCGGGTCTCCCCTCGTGGCCCCCCAGTTCCTGACCGATGTTCACTTCAACCTTGCCTATTCAACTCGGTGTGCTACAACCTGTGTGACAACCGCCGGTCCAATAAAACAGCAATTTCCCCACATTCCTGGATCCCTCGCTCTCCCCGGTCGTGACAGGTAGAACATCCAATGAGTAAGAACAGCCAGACCAGCACTTGTTTCTGTGCTAGAGATTGAAAGTCCAGCATTCAGACAAAGTAAATCCTGATGGCTCTGGAAGAATGGCCGAAGATAGTCACCATCCTACCAATGAATGGTTTCAGTTACTCTTATCTTATCACTGAAGCCTGCCGGTTAATGCTAGGCACACCTATATCTGAGATTCCCCTCTGGAGGACTGCAGGCTGGAGGTCAAACCAAGAGAATATGGCTGCCCAGCCCATGAATTCCACTTGTTGCAGTGGAAACACAATCTAGCTATAAAAACAGACCATTGCAAAGACCCATTCCTCTACTAACCTGATGCCTCTTTATGCTCTTTGAATGCATTTATCTTGCACTTCTGGCCCTTAAAGGGTGTTATGCGGTTCTGCCTTTGCTAACCCTTGTTGTGTAGCTCCTGCTCTGTACGGTTTACACTTGTGCCTGGGTTTTCATTGGAAGCTCAGCCCAGCCTCACTAGTCAACTCCTTTACAAAGTGCTATTTGCCTCACTTGTGAGCTTTTTAGGACAAAAAGTTCTGTAAATGAATGGTGAACACAAGTTGTGATTTTCTGCACTACTATTTATGTTTCTCTAGATATATACAAAAGAACAGCTGCCGACCTGTAATGCAAAATGTACTGAAAATAATTACTACAGAAAACTATATACAGTCAAACATTCAGATAATCCTTCTGAATGGGAACATGCGATCTCAGAGTAATCCTTCACTCTGGCAGTATTTTTTTCCCAATTACAGGCATTAAATTATGAATCAACCTTGCACAAGTACTGTATAGAACAGAAGAGTGACACTTCATTCATCCATGTGTTGAAGGTACCCTTTTCTACCTAATCTCTCTCTCTATGAGATGCCCAGACACATACATGGGCACTGTTAGGTCCCATCACCCGAGGCTATAGCCCTGAGTATTTTGAGCCCAGCCCCCAGAATTTTAGCTCCGATGCCTCGGGCAAACTTGCCTTAGCCCCTGATCTTAATAGCTAGAAACTCCCTGGAACACATATACAGGTGAGAGCATGTTCTTGGGGGTGGCAGTGCAGGGTCAGCTTGTGTCCTGCCCCCTTGGAGTAATTGGGGTTAAGAACCTGGAGCCCAATGGTGAAATCACTCTGCTGGCCATGGGATTTGAATTGGCAACCTTCCAGTCACAGTACAAATCTCAGCCCACAGAACCACACATCACCCTCTAAACAGTGCAATAGTGGTAGATGTCATTTTAATGCCTTGGCTTCAAGAATATGTTTATATCCCTATTTATTTATTAAATTGCCTTTTTTAAAGAGCTCTGACCCACAAGTGGAATCATTACACAACTATTTACAGCAGCTGCTGAATTTGTTCCAAGCTATTTTGCTAACCAAAGTACGAATTCAGTCTGTTTACGTCTCAAAGATCTTTGTCCTTGTCCCTTTAAAATGTACCATAAGCAGGGAAAAATAAATCCTCAAGCAAAGTAATTTGCAATAATTTCATAAGCATATTAATTATACTTACACAAACCATGGCATTGGGATTTAAACATTAGATGCAGGAATTCATTGACTATAACAAAATGGAGATAATACTCCAGGAATTTTTAACAGATTTGACAAAATAATGAGATTTTGTGACAGGTTCGATATCAGTGCCTTATTCTTTTTTTAAAAAAAACAATGTTTCTTGCTACAAAAATGTTTCAAAATTAAAAATATGACAATGGGTTATTTTTTATAGTGAAGGGAAGATAGCATAGATGTAGCAATGTTGATCTTGAGAGGTAATTTATTTGGATAGTATTTAAGGTACATTTTTGGTGAAAATTACTAAACTAAACCATGACCCTCACCAGAATGCTGCATGTATGAATGGATGGATTATTAAATTAAACATTTAAATTTCAAAAACCATTTGTCCTCCCAGGACACTAAACATTAAAGCACTACAAGTATTATTACTGGCATTGAAGAAAATCCATTGTTTTCTAAGAATCACAAACAGATTCACGAGACTACAATACCAGGCTATTCACCAGTGCGGCAATTTGTTGAAGCTCATCTCTAGTGCCTTTAGCTTCCAGGACTCCTTTTCGGAAGAACAGGAGAGAGGCAGCGTGTCAGGTGAGAGCCGTGTCAGTGGCCGACTGCCTGGAAGGGTCACAATGCTCTTATACAAACAGAACTATCTATATTCCTGCTGTCTTAAATCATCAAAGTACGTCACACTCTGCAGTGGGGGAAGCAGGGAACAGCCAGGGAGCAAGTGATTGTCCAGATAGAGTTTTAATCAACCTTGAGTTCAAGCGAGAAGAATGTCCAGATTCATCCGATTTGCTCGCTTGCTGATAGTGATGAGAAACATTTGTCCAGGTGGAAGGACTTAGTAGAACATTACACGCCAAAAAAAATTAAAAATCAGATCTGCTGTATAACAGTGGGATTTAGAGAACTCGTACGGAATCAATGGGCCAATAACACATGTGTACACTCTTTATAAAGAACATACATCTAAAGTAAGCTGAGAGGCAGCTTTCAGCCACCAACATTTCAGGCTGGATGCCCGACTGCATGTGAGCGGTGACCTGCTTCCTCTAAGGACACTGGTGGTCTGTTTCACAGCCATGATGGATTTCTGGTTGTGTCTCTGTCGGTGTCTGACACCTTGATAATGAATGCGAATGGTCTTGACCATTGCGCAAGGGGGGAGTGCTACGGAAAGCAAAAAACAACAAAAACAAGGTTTATGTGCTGAAGTTGCACATAGGGTGTCTAACTCAAATATGCAAAGTTATTTTCAAGCAGGAAAAGGGGAAAGCAAGACGGCAAGAGAAGACACAGACCAGGACAAACCAGTCGTCTCCCCAGGAGAGAGAGTACACCTCAAAGTGTTAACTCCAATTTCCTCTCAGTCCTAAGACCTGCCGCTTGCGTGGATCTCTACATCGCAGTAGGTGTGCCGTGTCATAAACTCCCTCCCCTTCCTTATTATGTCAGCGTGTGGTTTGGCACCGTCTTCCATTACAAATACATCTACTTGGTGTTCCAAACCACTCGTCCCAGTGCACCTTTAGCTTCCAGGACTGCACACAAAGCTGTAGTAGGGCACATCGTAGTGTTTATAAGGCCGTGTCACTTTCACTCTGTGTTGCTACTGAGACAGCATTTGTCATAGATTCAAGGGCTTTCCCAATGACATGCTCAGTAACAACCCTCTACCGGTCTGTGACACAAAATCTCTGCATGGTTCTCTCAACCTTCTCAAGACTGATTCATGTTGTTGCATATTTGGTTTGTATGGGATACTTTGTTGGTGTGGCACAATGTGGAAATTCTGCAACCTCATATTGGCGGCCGCAAAAACTAACTAAATCATATACCTTCCTGATAGCACATGATAGCAAATGAAAACATTCAAGGACAGCTCTGGTTAACCATCTGTGGGGAAAGCTTGTTTTCTAACAACAAATCCTGAGGTTAGCGTCACATAGCAAAGTTGAAGATCAATTCAATGTGACAGACCATCAGAAAGAGTGATGACAAAAGGCATTCCCATATAAATACTGAAAGAGGTCAAGGAATGTAAAGGTAATGATTTGTCCATTTCAAAAATGTTTTCTTGCGTCTGTCTGAGAAGACATGGAAAAATAGGATTTATAGAGATGTGACGTCCTGTTACTTACATTATTGTATGCTACTGAAGATAGCCTTTCAATCAGCTCAATAGTACTACAAAAAGTATTATGACACCAAAAAGGAGGGGAAGAGCGTACTTTACTCACATTGCACTTTCTGCTGGGCACCACATTAAACAAAAAGAGCTTAAAAACAAAAGGGAAAAAAACTCCCACAGATTTGCACACTGACTCCCAGAGTGTTTAAATCTTCATGTGAACGCATCCAGAACTGGTATGCTAGAAGTCGTTGAAGTCAACAGGTGCATAGAGGCACAGAACGGCCCTGGTCTTAAGTAATCCTTGAGTCATTTTCCACTGGAGAAGAATCACTCAATGATGGAGATCCATGTGGAGTCCTGTAGCAATTACCCGTGAATACATTTTTGCATTACAGGGATCCTCGGGATTAGATGTGAAACACAGGGGGTTTTTCATCCTATTAATAATAGGAATCCGGGTGCACAAGTCACAACCCTCGCAGAGAGCCTCATCTTTTCATTACTCTATTCATCTGGGCTGGATTTCGCATTATAGTTAGAAAATACTGGGCTGGGTGGAGAGTCCTGTCACAACTGCCTGATTTAAAGTTATCTCAGCATTCCGGAACATTTGTCCTGCCTATGAGAGAACAAGCGAAACAGCCTCTAATTCAAATGTCCAAATTATTTTCCATCGATATAAGTCTGCTTCACAACGAAGCATCACAGAGCTTTATTGTGCCGACGCTCCGCGGTGGGGCTGGCGATTCTGAAGCACGGCCAGGTCCGTTATCAAGCTTCGGAAGGCATCGATAGGCCAGTTTCTCTGGAAAAGCAATAATTATAATCCTGGTCTTCCAAACCTGAAGATGCAGCGACAAGATCACCCCAGAGGGTAATTTATGGGGGCGGGGGGGTTGATGGCCTTAGAGCAAGCAGGGTGTGGGATGGAAATGATATTACTGAAAACCACAGAATCCCACAGTCTGGGCACAGCATGAAGAAGAAAAATATAAAAGAGCAGTCCACCTTGCTGAGTATTCCCTCGGGGGCTCCTTAATGAAATCCATAACTTACAGATTAGTAAAAAACCTTGTTTTTTAATTATACAAAATCCCACATCTAAAAATACTTAAAAACATCTAAAAAATATTATGTTTAATGCACAATTAAGCTTACCATTTCCCCCACTCCATTCAGGCACAAGGCTGCATATTTTAATCCCTTGTTCATGCATACAAAAGGAATCGGTCCAGAGATTCGATTTTTTATGCACCAGTCCACCTGCAGCGTAAACTGCTAAATGCTATTCCCAGCCTTTTTCTCTGGGGTGATCAACTGATGCTTCTTGATAGCCTGACAGCTGCGCAAACTGTGTGTGAGACTCTACAGCCACACGTGGGTAACAGACAGTACGACCGGCACTGGCGCTACTCGAACCTTGATCCCCAGGCTGCCCTCCGTGGCCAGACTCCCGGTTGCTACCGCGAAGTCGCACAGCGGAGACAGCCAATAGGGCGAAGTGAGGGGGCAGTCCGTCTGGGGAGAGACGCCACTCCCCGTGGATTCCCCGGACTCCCGCCCATGTCCAGAGCCGGTTTAATGTGGTGTGGGGGTGTCTGCTACCACCCCCCTGAGTCCAGGCCTCGCCGGACAGCTGACGGACACGTCTGCCCCCGCCGAGGGTGCGGAGTGCCCCCCCACGCTCCACTTCCTGGTACGGAAGCTACATGTCACACTGACCGGTGTTTTTTCAATTCCAGGGGACCTTTTACAAGAGAGAGAAAAAGTAAAAAGTATGCCAAACCGAATGACAGCTGTGCAGTAAAAACTCGGCAGCGCGGGACGGCCTCCCTCCTCAAACACGGATCACTCATCGCTCGTTATTCCGTTCCTCGCATCCGCGAGACCCAGCTGGACAGTAACTGGGACAATTAAGCGCTGTATTCGGCACACACTTTAATTCACGGTGCTAACATTAACTGACAGCTGCCCAGCGAGATGACAGAAGCGCATTTTTATGCTACACGAATGAGTTGCTCTCCAGTCAGTTTTTCCAGCAGACCACCTTTGTGTCAAGGACCAAGTGACCACCAAAATTACTGCGCAAATCCCTCAGCTCCAGTTTCTCACATCTTAAAATGGAGAGGTGTTAAAATCTTACTGGATAAGAACCAGTGTGATGAGTTTATACCAGTGATGTTGGTGGAGAATCCCAGAGCATTTAGTCTGACTCTTTGCTTACCATTGCATGCAGACTTTCATCCACGCCACACTGCCCTGGACCACTGCAACATGCCAGAGTGTGAATAGTGAAGAACCATTTTTTTATGGTGTCAGGACGGCTAGAGCACAGTAACTGCACTGAGGTGAGGAGGCAGGACGACCCTGGAGTTTGTTAAAACGATGTAGCGTTTGGCCAGGACTCTGAAAAGGCAGTTTTCCAGACGACTCTTCTACAGAATTTCCTCCAAAGTAATTCCACACTAAGCTAAATTTTTATTTTAAGCCAATATCAGTGCAGAATCAGTGCAGCCATGTGAAGCTTGGCAGTGATGCACAGAACACATAACGTCTCCCAAATTAATATCTGAGAAGTAGGGCTTGAGTAAACACATTCTTTTGAGTTTTAGGGTCTTTCCAGTATACAGGAACAAAAAGTAAAAATTGGTAAAATAAGTAATTATCTGCAAGCTGCACCTAATACCTCTGCATATCAACCACTCTGCCATAAATATTTATATAAATATATTTTTATCTTGTTTTGCTCGTTTAGCCCTTGCAATGAGAATGCAAACAAGATTCAGCTCAGCCTTCATGAGCTGAGGCAGGGTGTCCATGCCGACCCCCCCCCATCAATCGTACGACTCGCCGAAGCCCACCACACGCATCCAGAGGGCCGAAACACCACCCAGAACAAGCCAGTCACCCTCACCTACCGTTTGCGCGACTCCACACTCGACATCCAGCATTGTGCGAAACCGCAGGACTTCGATTAAGCAAAAACAGATGTGCTTCAGAGAGTAAGTAGCACAAATCGGGGAAAGATCACAAAGAAAAACATAATGAAATTTGACATTGGATGATTAATATGTCCCATCTGAATTTAAACAGCAGCCTGCACTCTGTCCTCAAGACACTAACATACATGCAGTTCATCAATATTTTACAGGACATACTGGGTGCATCATGAATCATATCTAATTATCAGCGAGGTAAAAAAAAACATTTCAAGCAACAAACTAAGTCCAAGCAAGAGCAGCAGCAAATGCATCGGCAAATGCGGCAGCGGAGGCAGCAGTGCTGGCAGATGCGACAGCAGAGCAATGCTGACCACAAGAGAAGTAAAGCGAGCCTGAAAAATCCCCACAAAGGAACACAGTCATTAATTTAGAGCTGCAGAGTTTCCTCTGACATATCGATGCTCCAGCCCCCACACCCACCCCCAGTGTAACATAACTAGCGGGGGTCCCGCTTACCTGCGGCCACGGTTTCCCCAGCACGTGCGTGTGGAGGCACACGAGAAGCAGGAGGGCGGACAGCATTCTCTCATGCCGGCAGGACACTCAGAGGGACAGGGTACCGCGGAGCTGCTCTCCCTTTTGCTCTCTCCCTCCCTCCCTCCCTCTCTCTCTCCCTCCCTTTTTCTCACTCTCTCTCTC
>JAODUD010000019.1:189764-209325 GCA_026784285.1 Stomatorhinus walkeri | reverse complement strand
ACGTGTTCTGCCATGTAACTGGAAAGGGTGCAGATTCCGTGACGTGTTCTGCCATGTAACTGGAAAGGGCTCAGATTCCGTGACGTGTTCTGCCATGTAACTGGAAGGGGCTCAGATTCCGTAACGTGTTCTGCCTTGTAACTGGAAAGGGCTCAGATTGCATGACGTGTTCTGCCATGTAACTGGAAAGGGTGCAGATTCCGTGACGTGTTCTGCCATGTAACTGGAAAGGGCTCAGATTGCATGACGTGTTCTGCCATGTAACTGGAAAGGGCTTTAGACAGTGACCTTAAGAAAGCACATCTCCCACACCTGCATTGATTCTGGAGGGTTACATTCCCTCCTGTGATTATTTTAAAGACAATAACACAAATCCTGAAGAAACAGCCTCTGGCAGCACCTCCCCCCACAGCCCTCCAACTGAGACATAAGGAGAACAGACTCTTCGGAGAAGTCCCACTACGAGGCCTGAACAGTTCACCCTACTGGTCCGGAACAGCCTTTCAGGCTGTGTTAGCCACCAGTGCTGCATGCTATTCTCAGTCATTTACTGGTGTTGCAATATTTGTTGCCGTATTTGTTTGGAGGTGATCATTTCCAAAGCCAATGGTAATGTGTATCATATGTTAGGATTTTTGTTCTGTACGGAGTCAATGTGAGTCTGGAGCTCATCCAGAGGGATTCTCACACACACACACAAACACTAACACGGCCAATTTAGAGACACCCATTCACTGAAATGCATGTGCTTAGACTGCAAGAGGAAACCAAAGCAGCCTGAGGGAATCTATGTAACATGAGGACAGCAAGCAAACTCCTCACCCACAGAGCAGGTGGGATTCAAACCAACAACCTGGAGGTGTGGGGTTATGCACCAAATCACCATACTGCCCGTGGTAAGACTCCTCCCACCAAATCCCATTAATACATTTAACAAGCTGGGCATAAATACCAAGGTCCCCCGTCGATAACATTTCCATCTGGAAGGTACATGTCGCGTAGACTGTAGTTCAACCAAACCATAAAGTGTCACATTTACATATTTTCTTAGTCAAGAACTTTCTTTTTAATGCTCCTTTGGAGAGTTGTGTGACTCAGATGTTTCCAGTAAAGGTTCACAGTCAGAAATGGTTTACTGAGCCGCATCAGGGTTATGGGGACCGTCCTAGTGCACGAGCGTGAGCCCCGGCATCAGCGCCACTTAAGAATCGAGCCGCAGAATCTGCTGCTGCAGAAGAAAGGAAGAGAATGTACATCTGGGATATATATTAACTGCAGCAAGACCAGGCATGTAAATCCCCTGACCATTTCCTTCAGGCTATGTGTTTGACTAAAAGCCCTTTAAGGAAACAACTAGGGCTGTAAATGAATAAAACATGTAGTGTATGTGTCTGCGGGGGGGGGCATGCTGTCATTTTTCTTTGGTCTCTTGGGGTCGACCCCAGTAGCCAGAGGTTGGCATACCTACAGCAGGGAATCTCAGTGTCACAGTAACAGCCAGGGGGAATCCGACAGGTTTACGGCAAGTCATGTGACCTGGCCGACAGAACGCGGGCCGGTACGACTGGCGGAAATTGCGCTAACCTCTCATGTGTCATAATTTAAAAGTGCTGCAGCTCCCTGAGTAGCACTAAGCAGTCCAGTGTGCAGACAGCACCCAGATTAATGTGCCCGTGGCAGGAGGCCTCTGCTGGTGCAGTTCTTCCACCTCACTTTGAAACGGTGCTGTGATTTGCCTGTTCAGGTCGGCCCACGAGACGGGCATCACACACAGTTACCTTCCAAGGCACTCCGCAAACCCAAAACAAATAACAGCTTCCCCCCAGACCCAGAGCCAGACCCAAGGCTGCTCCCACATTTCCCTGGTAGGGAGACAGAGAGTGTAAATTTTAAATGCCCTTATCACGCCCTCCGAAGGCTACCAGCAGTACTGCGCCCTCACTTGGGGACAAGAGCGATGTCCTTCTCTATCATGACCACACAGAGTGGCACGTGACCGATGTCATTTAGTCACCAGTGTTGGGGGTGGGGCTGGGGGGTAGACAATAAGCCAAATTTCCCCAATGAACAACCAGTTAACTGCATCTTAAACCAAAGTAGTGACAACCACACAGCTTAGAGAGGATAGGATTTGCTTCCTAACAATCCAATTCAAATAAATGCTTTAACAGAAACTGTATATCCTACTCCCGCCAATGACGGTCTGTGTAGTGTACTGTAATTTCAAGCTGTCAGTTAAACAATCTCTGTTTACACTCATTTTATGGGGTTTAAACTGTGCTTCTCTCTTGACACATCTGTATATTTAGTACTGAACACCCATGGCAACAAATGGGCTTTGTGTTCATGTAGGTCCACCACCGTGACAAAATGGATTATTCCTCAAGCAAAAAAGGAATGAATTTACAACTGGGTTGGTGAGATGGGCTAATGTGAGGACACCAGCAGGAAGTAGTCCAAGGGTGGAAGGAGAGCGTAAATCACATGACTACTTGTTAATTGACTCCATTTCACAATTGCCTAGGATGAGCTCCTTTAGCAATGTCAAACTGATTAACAAATGCAATAAAAAACAGTGGTCTGGCAGGATGAAAGTACTGATCTTTACAAATTAGCTATACCCCTCTAGACTTTTCACCCATTGGAGTCTGAGGTCTGTCAGACATAGAGGTACAGTAGCTGACGTGCCTTGACAAAAAAGTCTCATAAAGTTAGTGAAAAACGCTAAAAGAACAAGTACCTAGCTACCAACAGTTTGACTATATTTTTTTCTTTTTAGTTCGACAATTTTGATTACAATAACAATCAAAATTAGAAAACAAGTGACATTTTGTAATTTGCAGAGTTACTGTTCATCCCATGAATTGAAGAGATGTATTTTACGTATGTCCTCAGTGAAGACACTCTCACATCACAAAATAAAAGCTTGCAGCTCCCCAGTTAGTGTAAACAGAACCTAGACATGTGCTCTTGTTTATGGGAGTCAAACTGGGCATTTTCACTCGTTTTCCTGACCCAATAACGACTGTCAGATTATCATATGAATAGCACTATTTGCAAATGGGTGGGCGATCAGAGATGCTTCGAGACATAGAAACTGGAGTCAGTCACGCTTGTTCTTTTTATTCTCCTTACAAGACTGTATATACTTGCAGAATTCTTTAAACGGTTTTGTGAGGTTTCTGTCTAATCCCACGAGCAGCATCACCGACCCCATAGAACTAAAAGGAAAACCTCAGTTTGAATAACAGGAAGCAGAATTATACATTGAAAACACAGGGCTATTTGCAACATGAAGGACGTTACATGCCCCTGTTTTAGAGTTAAAAGTCCCTCCCCATCTGGCAGATACTTTACGGGCCCTGAGTATGTCTCCTCCTAACCAGCCAGGCCAAGCTGGGGGCCACTGTGGCCAGAGGGCACGGCCCCACGGGGGCAGCCTGCTGCTCTCAGCTCATCCTCCTCGTAAAAAGGGGCTCTCCCCAGCTAGAGGTCATCCTCAAAGTACCCCCCCCGCCCCCCAGCCCACCCATCCAAACCGCAATGCCAGGGCCCCATCTGACCTTTATTGCCAGAAAACGGTTCTGTCTGTCACCTCCCCCACCCACAGTCAGCGCAGGTCAGATTTCAGCGCACCCATGTCTGATTTCACATCTGCGGAGGATGGATAAAACAGGCAGCAGTGGGTGAAGTGGCAGGGCCGGGGTCAGGGCCACCCCTCCGCCATCTTCAACAGTGAGGTCAAGCACCAAAAACACAGAATGGAAATGCAGAACGGTGGGTCAAGGTGCTGTCAAGGAGTCTGGCGCTGTGGCGCTGTGAAAGGGGGGGGGGGGGGGGTCTACTGGTGAAGGTGTCAAATAAGGGCCAGCCGGTGAGTGCAAAAAATGGCGGCGGGACTAGCTCAGCCTCCTCCCACAACCACACACACCCATAAACACAGGGCACACTCACGCTCTTACATTTCCATGATCTTGGGTAAAGAACCCAAGTGATCACACATGCGGACACAAAGGACCCCGTCTATGTTTATCATGACGTGGCATTCGATTCTTCTCTCTGCAATATTGATTGGCAGCAAAACGAGGAAAATGAATTTAACACAGAACTTTCATTTGCAGAGACAGATCTTTTTGCTGACAGCTAAGTTCAGAGCTGGTACCGCTTCCTTAAAAGAAGGAATAAAGACATAACGATGACAAACCCGGCCTGTATTCTTCACAGACCATTTCAAGACACGGACATGTGCAAAATCCCTATGGTCTGTAGAGTAACACCCTCTGTGGTGCAAGAAGTACAGCTGGACCGGAAAACCAAACTAAGGTGTTACGTTCCCAACTTGTGCAATCTGACACAGCCCCAGCTTTTTCAGTACCTCACTACAATCTGTCTGAAAGCTTGTTAACTCCCTGGTCCATGGCGCCATCTCCAGCAGAATACCACTGCAGTATATTTATGAATACGAGATGCACGACATAGTGAAAAAAAGCAGGGAAGCTTTTTTTGTGTGGCCATAGGTTCTGTGTGTGAGGTGAGAACAGTAGATTACAAGGAAAAGGCCACCATGTTAGTTTGTGTTTTTATATAATGATTGTGAACGCCTGCATTAACGTCATCACTAAATTATTACAGCCATTTGCACATCTCAGAACTTAAACACATAAACTGTGCAAAACCCTTCAAGAATTCCAGTTTCCAACACCTATGATTCCCAGCATTTTTCATATGTGGTTGTATTATCCAAAGCAATAGTTTTAGTATGAATCAGTTGCAGTGGAAAGTGTCAAATGTAGAAATATATGAAGCGCCAATTTCAGCGGTGTGAGAGCAAGGCCTTGTTTGAACAGTGGCCTGTAAGCCACCAGGTGCCAATGCTGGGTTACCCCCCAAAACGCTCTATCGTATGAACATTAGGATTGCAAAGGGGCATAAAATTTACGGTAAATTTCTGGGAACTTTCCATAAACTTTCCATGGGAAGTTAAGCAAGGAAATTTTGGAAATATTGAACTCCACTCAAACTGTCACTACAGCAAAGGAAGCAAACTTGAAGAATACAACATAGAATATGACTTATAAGCAGTGTATTTTGATGCAGATGCTAATTTTGGGGCGTTTTTACAAACAAATAATTACAAATAAGCACCTGGTTACACAACGACATCAGTATTAGTGCTGTCAAGATTTTTTTTTAAACCACATATAAGTTCCCTGTTATAGACTAACCTGCAATCTTGCAAATTTTCAGTTTATCCCCATTAATTCCTATGGCAAGTCCCCTGAATTTTGCAGCCCAAGTGAACTGAACTGAAACAAACCCAGTCAGTCACTGAAAGTTACTTTCAAAGCATCCTGTGAAAAAACAGATGAAAGGAAAACATTACACAGGTTTTTAGATGCATCTTTGTGAGGCCACACCTGCAGTACAGCGATTACGCGATAAGAACCACATTTACGTGAGGCCTACCATTCCCCGATACATCTCTCTGATGTTCTTAGACCCTTCAGTTCAGTGCTACGTGCCGGTAACCCAGAGCTGAAGTGCTGCTCCACCAAATCATTTAATAACCGATTCTCACACACAATCATGTAACCGCCGGCGGAACATGTCATGGAATGTGAGCCCATCTCTCACGTGCAACGTGACTCACTCACGTGCATCACTGTGGCATGCAGCTTTTTCAGACAAAGTGCTTCCAAAATGTTCCTCTTCTTAAATACTCCATTTATTAAATCAATGCCATACAGAATGACATAAGGAAAATAAAGTCCAGTTTTTAATGCCGACCTGCCTTGAGTTTTACCTATGATCCAAACTTCCCTACAAGCAGAATCCCAGGTCAGCATGCGTGACGAGGTGTAATTACTCGGATGGATTCCAGTAACTTAACATAATATCCATAGACTTCGCAATAACATGTACAATAATATGTACATATATTCTTTATTAGTTTCTTCTTTATATGTTCTAGCTGAATGACAGGAGCCATCCTGGGACAGTGGAACTCCTCACCTCATCTTTTATGAAAGAGACAATAGTTTAGCAGAGGGTCACCCAAGCTTCTGGAACATGTGGATGAACAGCCAGGACCCTGATTCCCCCTCAAAACTATCTCTGGAATCCCGGCAACCCAATGGCCCAGCGAGCAGCTGCAGGCTTCAGGAGGCAACTGGCGTGTCAGATTCAAACACCAGGAGGACGCAGATGGGCAGGAGGCCGGCTGGGGCTTCCCGACGCCCTGTCTGGCGAGGGCCGGGGGGAGACGGCTTCGGAACAATGCCCAGGCCCGGTCACCTCGCCCGCCCCGGAGAGCCTCAGTGAAGCCCTAATGAAAGCTGGAAGCGCTCGTTCCGGGCCCTCTGGCCGCTGTCCAGACACTGCTCATTCTCCCAGCCCGGCCTGCTGTTTAATCAGGTGTGACATGCTGTCTGGTGACAGCGAATCAACTCACTGCTGCCTCTACAGGCAGGATATAGAATATGCATCGTAAAAAAAAGCAACAGTCACACAGCCGTGTTTACAGGACAACAAACTGTCGCCTCAAAATATTGAGCGAAAGCAGAATATTTCTTTCTACCACAAGTTCTTCACTCTCGATAGTAAGTATTGTTTTTTTAAACTCACACATTCTAACCAGAGGGACCCATCCATTTACATTCACAGCAAGCGTAACTATACATATTTTTCTTCTTCCCAGCTGGAACTCCAAAGGCACGCTGGGGACTCTTCTGCGTAATGCCCATAATCTCGGCTCATGCCCTCTAACCCATATTTTCACGGTTGTCATGCGATGCAGCTGAGTGATCCTGCCCCTGCTGGCCCTAACAGTCCTCAGCAGGCGCACTCTAGGCACGGGTATTGTGTTCCCCAGGTCAGAGGGCTGTTTGTTCATCCTGTGCAGAATAGCGTAGAAAGCTACCTGAGGTTTTTAAAAAACTGCATTCAAACACAGCAATGATCAAAGTGTGTCAATGATCAAAGGTCACACAGGAAAATCCCAAACTGAGACATTGTACTGCCTGCATGCTTAGACAACCCTGCAATTACTAGGATCACAAGACAGCCCGAAGTCTCATATGAAGTATTTTGACTGAATAATGATGCCACAGAATGATGCTGATGCAGTGAATATAGAAACACAAATGAAAGTGATGCTTCAGAATCATTTTCACATGATATTGCCACCAGACTTGTTCACAAAAGACCCTCATAAAGCCCAATGAACTAACTGGTCAACAGCATGCCAAACACCAGAACGACAGGACGCACTGGGAACAGCTGCCACCTCTTCCCATATCTCACCCTGCTCCTCAAACCTCGTTCTCCAATCTCTCCCTGCTCCTTCAACCCGAGTCTAAAACGCAAACAAGATGCTGTACCGAGCGTTTGGAGAAACGGCAAAACCACTCCGTAAAAGGAGCCGGCTACAATCCACGGCTGATAGACGTCAAGTCTGGGAACGGGAAAGGTACTGGGCTCGAGTTCAGGGGGACGGGAAGGCCACGGCGCTCCGAAGCCGGCCGTATGGCACACGGCGGGCTACCTGGGTGTGGGACAAGGAGCCGCCTAGAAAGACGCGGGGAGCCATAAGACAGAAACGCTGAAGCCCCACATTGCTGCTGCATATATTATGCATCAGGGCCTGCTGTAAGGTCAAGGCGTGGAATACAGAGTCAACAGATCTCGAGGTTGTCAGTAGCCATCATCCAAATGCCTTCTGATTGCAGGGATTTGGGGAAGACCCACTGGGCTGCGTAACACAGCCCATTACAGGCCTACGGCTCCCACAGCCCCGTAGCCGCCCAGTTTCGGTTTGGCTTTCAATGCCTTGAACGAGCCAAAGCCTGACAAACACAGAGCGCTATATTAACATATCTCAGCACACTGAATTACACTGCAGATTGTGGTATGTCACAGGTGGAAATTATAAAGTATACTGTAATAAATATAGAAATGCAAAAAATTATAAAAACAATTAAAAAGTCAAATCAGGGGACAGGAATGGCAGGCTCATAAATTCTGATTTGCAGCATAATCCGGATTGCTGGCTATATACAAAGAAGCCCCACAAAAGCAATTTCAAATGCTCCGGCTCTGTTGCAAGACAGTAAATTGCAAATCAGTCAGAGGTGGGGCATAAATTGCTTTGTTAATTACAGGATTGCTGTGTAACTGCAACTTATTGAGCTCTAGCTAAAACAGTGTTTGTCAACCTGGTTTTCCGGGACCCCCAGGCAGTCCCTGTTTTTGGTCCCTCTCAGCTCCCTGCCAACACTGTCCCCAAGGATTGGGCTGAGAGGCACCGGGCTAAAACCGGTTCACTAAATTCTTATTATTATTGTATTCTGCTGCCCTCTACTGGACATAAAAAACATGCCCTAAACCAATGGGTCTGCATAGTGTCTTTAACAGAGATGGAAACTTTAAGTCCAGAAAGTAAAAACCCAGCCCATGATTTTGTTTCTATCAAGCTGTTGAGAATAAAGAGTCACATTCATAGAATATTCAACTGGTTGGCAAAACAAAATCTTGGTCTGGACTTTGAATTTCAGGACCTGAAATTAGCAATCCTTCAACAGAATCCCAACGCCCAAGGAGAGGATGTGGACCCAGGCCTACCTGACACTTCCCAGCCACGCAGACAGACAGGCTGCCCTGGTCACACGGCGTCCCGTCGATGACAGAGTCAGACTGCCGCACGTAGAACCGGAAGCCGATGGCCCGGCAGTTCAGCTCACAGCTCTGATCCCCCTGGACTGCAACAGTCAAAAACAGTAGTACAATTCAGACATTTGCTCATACTTTTTTCCAATGAAACTTCATAATATGTTTCTATAATAACCACAAGGGGGCAGTACTGGTCTGGATTTTCACAACCCCAACCGCAAATTCATACAAGCACCTTTACACCGGCTCTGCAAAAAATCATGTTTGTTCTTCAGACATCAACTGTAAATAATATTTTTTTTTTTTTACTTTAATTTTGTATGTAGAGTGATTACCCTAAATCTGCAAATTTAGAGTCAAACTAAGCAGTGACTGATTCCCCAGCTGAGGGATATGATCCTTGGGGACCATAGGCAACCAAGACAGAACAAAAAAAAACTCATGTGGGAGGCTGAGAGGTAAGGGTCAGGTGACGGGGATGAAGCGAAGGAGGGACCGACTCTCCATCCTCCAGGGACTCCCAAGGGCCACCCAAGGGAGCTGTAAACTGCCAGCCTCTCATCACAGGAAGGACCGCAGATTGCAGAGTCCATGATGGAGAAGAGCCGACTGATTCGCGGTACTGAGATGAAGCTGAAGATGCACCCTAATGACCGGCAAAAGGCACAAAGAGGCAGCACTGCTCCGAAACGGGCCGTGGCTGTCAAACTGGGCCCTGTGTACGCTAGCAATGTGTGGTAAGTTAATTGCAGGATCATGTTTGATGCGAAGCTGCCCAATTAAACTGCAGGATAAGGAACTCTTTTGTTTCGTAATTACAGTCAACTATGCCTAATAGCGTTTGTGGGTTGATTACAGAGCTGGGTATCTATTTGCTTTGTAATGTCTGACTGCCTGAGATGACTGGTGCTTAAATTATTATTATAATGAAAAAACTGGATTTAAAACCACCTGGTAAGACATCTACATGAGCATATAGCATACACACATGACATAAAGAGGCTATAGGAGGTAGCACTGTACTCTCACACCCCCAGGGTTGTGAGGTTGAATCCTGCTCCCAGCTTTGAGAGTCTGCATGGACTCTGGATACTCTGGTTTGCTCCCACAGTCCAGATTAAGTGGCATCATTTTCTCTTTACTGTCCGTGGGTCCTGCTGTGACACACTGGAAGGCTGTTGAAGGAGTTCTGTGCCCTGTGCTGCCCAGGATAAGCTCCAGAATCCCTACAGTATCGGGCTCCCCCCTAATCCATGTCAGGGGAGACACTATGAGCTACTTCAGGTTTTTACAAACTACTTTAAAACTGAAAATAGGAACTTGGTGCTAATTCGGGTCCTTTTAATTGAAATGGTTGAAATAGTAGTTTATAAACCCTGCTGTAACTCATGCTATCCCTCCTGCCATGGGCTAGGTGGACACCCTACCTCAATCCACAATGAATAATCATTTATAGGAAATGGAAGAATATTATATGAAATATTATTTCTTGCTTGAATGAGGCAAAGATGGACAGACCCCCCCCCCCAATCTACCAAGGGAGACCAGCCGGCAAAATAGGGGTCAAGAGTCTCTGCCACTGTTATTTTGGGGGTTGTGGGATGAAAAGGTTGGGAACCCATGTTCTAGAATCTAGATGTTGAGCAAGATCAGTACACAATGTATCACACTGATGTAGCTCTGAGTTAGTGATGCTCTTGATACATAGCAGGAATCAGTGCTGGGAAAAAAACCGTGAACCTGCCACAGATGAAGCACATTCCCCACCAAGTGCCTAGGAGATCCACTGGCAGCAGGTGACATGGTTAGTTTAAACCCATGCCAAAGCCTTGTCAAGCTTAAGGCAGGCTGGCGTCAAAAGCCTGACCTATCTCCTCCTAAACCCGCCTCACGCCAGCCACCGATCATGGCCGATTAACTTCTGCTTATCTGCGCGACAGCGCACCGCCTACGGGCAGAAAGCCCGCTATCATCAGAAGTGGCAGTAGGTAGCCTGCGGACGGCAGATGGAGGGACTCTAGGCTCCTGGCTCTCCTTCCTAATGCATCTTGCAATAAAGGGAGCAACCCCCCCCCCCCCAAAAAAAAAGGTTACAGTAGCAGTCAAAAGTCTGGACACGTCTGCTTCTTATGCAGTGTTAATTTTGTTGACGAAACATTGTCGTCATAGTTATTGTCAACGACCTTTATTTTCAGACTAAAACGAGACGATAACCAAATAAAAATGATTTCACGACGCCTAAGACTATATGACAAAGTGTATTGACAATTTCGTAAGCGAATAAAAACTAGAAGAAAATGTTTGCCAGAGAGGATCGAGACCCAGTCAAACTAATGTAGTTCTCGTAAAGCTGGGATCAGAGAAAAATTCTTGAAGTAAAGGTCCTGAAGATCATAATGTTTAACTATTTATTGTGCTATATATTTAAGTAGCCTATTAGTTGTATCAACATCTACAAAATAAAGGTAGGGCTGCATTTCAAATTAAGAGAAAATTAAATGTGAAAATTGTGCATGTTTAAATAAAGTGCTTAACTTAGGCCGTAAAATCCCAATACAGTCGTGTCTGTCATATATTTTAGTGCTCATGGATTTAAGTATTGGTTTTGTATAATTCCACGCTGGTAATAAAATTAAAGTCTCGTTTTAATATAAATACATACGAACTTATCATTTTATTCGCTGTTAGAGTAGGATATATGGACAGTCATATTATTTTGAAAAGATATAAACGTGACCTGTTTTTCTCATATTCATTTTTTATTCGTCAGACTAACAACGCAAACAGAAAGACGAGCCGTTACTCTCATTTTACTTTTTATTTCAAATTAAACGAGTTGCCAACTTTGGCCAGGTGGCTGGAGTGAGATTTTCAATTCGAGATGTCTGCACACATATGTAACAGTTCTTACCTTGTAAATAGTCTGCTTCTGTATTTAACCATGTAAATACACTTTTGGACATAGCTAATTTTACGTTTATAATGGTATAACGTAGATTTGCCATAAGATTTTCCGCGAGTCGGAAAGTGTGAGTGTCATGCGGCAGATGCTTGAGATTTCGCAACCCTGAAAGCGTAATTTTTTGTTTCACTTGAATGGATCTATATAACAAATAACATCACCAAATACAGCTCTTAAAAAGCAGAAACTTCAACAAACATGAAATCACCGATAAACAACGTCTACAAATATTTTAATATTTCTGTTTTAATATACCGAGAGAGCAGGCCTGGTGAAATTATAGCCTATGCACTTTGAAGTGATTTTATTTTTGCACTAATGGCACTACTGATTTTACAGTACTCAGTTTCTGGATTAATAAACATAAGTTTGTGTTTCAAATAAGAATGAAATCTGTGTCTTTGTGTACTGCAGAGTCAGACCTTAATACCATCCCTTAACATGGGTTTCATTTCATCTTGGTGAACACATTAACTTCCTGACATCCAAGGGAAACATTACATTTTACACTTCTAAAGACATTACACTTTACACTTCTAATTTTAGTAGACTAAATCAATTGTAGTTTTAGTTGTGAGTAATCTTATGATATTTAGTCAACTAAAACTAAAATAATTTAGATGACTAAATTATGACTGAAACTAAATTACATTTTAGTTAAAAGGCTGTGACTAAAACTAAATAAAAATTTGCTGTCAAAATTAACACTGTTCTTATGTCTCTCTGTTTCAGCTGTGTTATTCGTCTTATAGTAAAAGGCCTTGAGGCAATGAAGTAATGCAAATCAAATACTGAAGTGTTCAACATCTAAAACTTATTAAATTAGAGACCCTTCAAAACAGCCTCCCTTTGCTACGATGACAGCATCGCAGACTCTTGGCATTCTGTCAGCCAGCTTCCAGATGTAGCCACCTGGATGCTTCTCCAACAGTCCTGAAGGAGTTTCCACAACTTCTGTGCACAAGCAGACTACTGTGCTCTTACTCTTTGATCCAACCTCATCCCAAACCAGCTCTGTAGGCTTTAGGTCGGGGATTGGCGGGGCCAGGTCATCTGTCACATCACTCCACTTCTTTCCTTGTTCACAAGCTAATACAGTACTTACATAATATCTAGGTCTGCTTAGGGTCATTATCTTATTGCAAAACAAATTATTTTCAGTAGAAGTATCCAGACTTTTGACTGGTACTGCAGATGCATGTTCACTTGATTTAGTTTATTCACATAGTGGATGTGGTTGGGTCCCACTCTCTGGGAGCACAGCGACCCTTGTGCACAGTGGGGCATGCTGACTACATCCTGCCTGCCAAAATAGTCATTCAAGGTCTCAGACGAGCAAATTAAAGTTCAAGCTCTGTCTGATTCTGTGTGATTTTCTGTGCTTTTATCTGCAAATAAATGCATTTTATGCAGCTTTGGACCAACAATAATGCTGTCAACCTGCTGCATCCAGTCGTAAGCTTGAAAGGTAATTATTAGTGTGCTTAGAAAATCGGGTGAGAGGCATCGCCTTCGGGGTGCATAGGGGTAAGTTTATGGGAAACACTCACCTTCATTGAAAGGCTCCCATTCGTAGAGGCGGCCCATGAACGGGAAACTGTTGTAAGAGGAGCACTGCATCTCTCGAATGCCCCTGCTGGCCGGAGGGCAGGTCTGCAGGCAGATGGGAAGACAGCTATAAACCCAAGGACCCCCCTGACCCACAGTGTGGCCTGAACTCTGGCTTTGCGAATGATTTCTTGTATTCCTTCTGCATACTCGGTCTCCCTCCCATTTTCTGAACTGCAGGAGGTGCACTCTGCATCCCAACCCCCCGTGGGAGTCAAGGTTATCCCTTTACAAATTACCCACAATACTTAGCAGACAAGAAAACAAAAGTTTGAGCAAACAGGAGTGATGTGGCTGGCTGTTGTAGAGGGCAGGCGATGTTATGGGAAAGTCAGTTTGCACTTCTCACTCATACAGTCAGCTCTGGGGAGACTTTCTGCAAGATCATTCCTGTCATAAGAACATAAGAAATTTACAAACGAGAGGAGGCCCATTCGGCCTGACGACTGTCAGCAAGAGAGGCCTGTATTTACGGCGTCTCCATGGAAACCATCCCATCTCAAGTAGCCCCTGTGGCTGAAAACAATTGCACCCCATCCCTTAAGTAAATAGCTCATCAGTAAACGGGCTCCAACGACACAGAGATCATGAATGGCAACGGCGGAAAGTTCAGGTTCGCAGCATAAAAATCCAGACCAAGATTTTGTTTCAAGCAACCATTTGAGTATAAAGAGTCCATCACCTTCATAGAATGCTCAACTGGTTTGTTGAAACAAAATCTTGGTCTGGATTTGTACTTTCTGAACCTGATTCCACTCTGAGGAATGGTGTCTTACACTGGAGTTACAGAGGCGGTGACGCTTCTGGGCACCAGCGCACGACGAGGCTGTAAGAGGATTGTAGGTTCCAGCCCAGATGGACTGAGCCACTGGATGCTGGTCCTGATGGGGCTGGTACAGCGGCACACTGGCGGAGTCGGTGCTGGGCTCCGATCTCTGATGGCCGCCATCGTAGCCATATCTGGGCACGCGGTACGTGTAGCTCTGTCGCGGGTCCCTGTGATTGGCTGGGGACACCAGACCCGACCTGGGGGCCTGTCTCCACGCTCGTGGCCCACCTGTCTCCAGGCTGGTGGGCTTTCTCAGGGGAACGATGAAGGGCATCCTGCCATACCCATAATTCCCAGGAGCAATTCTTGAAGCACCCAGTCTCCTGGAAAGATTCACATGCCCTTCTTGGTACAGAAAATGGTAACCATTCATGCAAGTACTGGGAATTTTAGAAGATATGAGGAGGGGGAGCAAATTGTCATCATTTGTCAATACCCTCGCTGGAGTAAATGCTGAATGAGGGAGGAGGTTTGGAAGGACAAAAAAAACATTTGTTAGCGTCATTTATGGCCATACAAGCTTGCTCTAGACTTAAATCACTAGTAGTTATTTTCTTGTTTTTCCCATTAATAAGCTGTCATGGACTTTTAAAGCCTCTTAAAAACATCCAGAAAGAAAACAGACTGTGCAAAAAAATTTTTTGGTCCTTATTTGGACCAGCAGACCATGAAGAAATAATTTATTAGCCACACTATACTATTTTGTGCATGTTAAGATGGCTTTTGTTTCACGGACTGAATTCCTAATTACTTCTGGTATAGATAAATGTATAATTGGTCCTATCTATCCATCCATTTTCCATACTCACTTGTCCTATGGAGGGTCAAGGGGGGTTCAACCCCAAACGTACGGGTGCAAATCAGAGAAAAACCAATGATGGGGCGTTACCCCATTGCAGGGCACTCACACCATTTAAATCACCCCCAGTGGGAAATAAAATGATAATTATTAATTGGATAAGAGTTGAGTCAGGTGCTATTGTGTCATGTCTGGGGGGGGCAGCAGTGGAGCCAGTATGCTGAAAAGCTACTTCACCTGCGCCCAGCCGGGGGGTCTCCCTGCCGGGCCCTCAGCTCGCCAAGGTACTGCTGTCCCACAATGCTATGCGAGGGCAAGAGCGGCTGTGGGGCCGAAGCTGGGTGACTGGGAGGTGGGGGGCGGGGCAGAGCCCAGCGCAGAGCATAAGGGGGCAGGCAAAGCCGCGTCTGTTCCTGGACCCCTCCACCACATGAGCGGGAGCAAGCAGTCCAGGGACTCCAGGAGCCCCACTGCCCCCCAGAGCCGAGAAACGCCCCATCCTGGACACCTAGGTCCACCTGGGCCTCCATCTTCCTTTGGACCTGTAGACCCATGAATGTATGTCATTGACAAGAGCAACAGATGCTCAGAATAGTCAGACATCTTCAGCACTTCCTATAGTGAGCACTTCTGGAGTACCTAAGGACACTATATAACAAAGGGTCACATCACAAAGTCAGTCTCAGTAACCAACCCTGAGCCCGAAAAAGACACTGGCAGGCAGCTGTCTGCCAGACGAGAGCCAGCTGATCCCAGGCTTCAGCCTGTGTTTGTGTGAAGATGGGTCCTGTGCTTTTATCCTGCTTTGCAGACATATAGATGCGTGCGGGGCGGAGCTTAGGGGAGGGAGGAGCAGAAGGGGAAGCCAGAGCTGGGGCTCATCTCCTCCTGCCAGTCAGTCGGGGCCAGCTGGCAGTGCAGAGAGCTCTCAGACACCCCCCTCCCCCAGTAGACCTTGGAATCTCTGCTCCTCTCTGCAGGGTCAAATGTGGGTCAAACTGTCGGACAGAGGGACCTTTCCAGAAGCTGGAAGACAGTGTGTCGCCAGATGGAGACAAGTACAGTACATGGGACGCCCTGGGATCGGTTAGAGTCAAAACTCCCACAGTGCCCAGGGCTATTTATCACCCAGGGTGGGTGCATTGGGGGTGAGGTTAAGCAACCAATCTGATGCCATCGCCTTACATCTGAAGATCTCAGCTCCCCACTGATCCAGTCTATCAATGTCTTTCTCATCTGACACATCCTCCTTTGAGGTCAGATTTAAGCTTGCACACATTTGAATATCGTTTACATGATGACTTTCACAAGTGAGGTTAGCCTGTCTGTAATTCCTTATCACTGCGGTTTGTTTTACGGCATGAAAGCAAACTGAGTAATTGCTTTGCAAAAACACTGAGTCGCGAGTTCTTCTTGAGTTTTTCCAAGAAGAACAGTGACAAGCTGTTTTAATGGTTCTTTATAAGATTAGGGATACCATTAGCTTTGCTACTATTGACAGGGGTGATGCTGGCCTGGAAAAAACACCAGGTCCGCCAGTTTGAGCTGAGGAGTGGGATTGGAGGAGCCCTGTGTGTGAGTTGCCCATATATGTAGATGTGAGGTGGACAGGAACCAGGAGCCCAGGACTGCATAGTCACATGCTGCACCGCCATCCACACTTACCCTGCTTTGCTCTGGTTCTGATATGTGCTGAAAGTCCACAGGTTCGGAACAGAAGATCACCAGCAAAATCACAGAAAATCTAGATTTAACAAGACACCCATATTAACTTATTTTCTATAGTGACATCACACTATTACAGTAATTAATGGTATAATGAGATATTTGCATTACCTGAGTGTCTGAGCACAGGTATGTAACATAACTTCCAGCTTGTCTATAAAACATGAAAAAAGATTATCATCACTGGGAAATCACGGATAGGCCTAGCCACTGGGAAACAGAAAACATCCCAGTCACACCAGCACAAAAATTTACTTAAAATAATCCTTTTTGACCAAAACACTTTTTTAAAACTAAGAAGTACCATAATCCTATACACTAAACATCTATGCTGTGAATAAGTTTCTGACAGTCTATCACTTACCTCACATACCTGGAGAAGGGTCTGACTGCAGAAGGTGCCAGAGAGTGCATGTCCTCTGTCAAGCCCCATCTACTCTCGTTCAACGCGCTCTAGTTCCTTCCGATAAGTTTTACTTCTGGTGAACGTACGGACGCGAACTGAGTGGGTGTGTGCGTACGTGCGTAGGTGGGACCTGCTACCCCCCCCCCCCCAGTCATTTTTAATAATAAAAAAACAAACTGATTAATTATTAATTATATTTACATTTACAGCATTTGGCAGACACTCTTAGCCAGCGCAACTTACATAAGTGCTTTAAGACTTCACAATGAATTTCTTCCCGATACTAGCTCAATAAAACCAAGGCTATGTATACCATCGACAATACTCTGTTGGGAAAGTTTTTTCTTTTTTTTTGCAAGAGAGCTCATAGAATATTGTGAAGACAATAATAGAATGTGAAGTTGAAATTTAAATAAACGTTTGCCAATAAATATAATAGTTGCGCTTTGGTACTAGCCATAATACAATATTTTTGTGTTTAACATTTTTTTCTAAGTAGCCGATGAGAATTCATTAAAATTTTTACAAGAAAAACTACAATTCTAGTTATATACAAACTATGTTGTTTTTAATAAAAATGTTTTTCCTCACAATACAGCAAAAGGAAAGCTGATTGTTTTTAAAACCCAACACAATACAGTATAATAGACTTTGGCTGACTTTATTATGTGACTGAGCACTAGTCTCAGGACTTAAAGGTAAACACGAGTTGCCTGTAGTGAGGAGAGGAGTTCGACACACGCGTATTCGATGTGATGATTCATTTCTAAACCGTTAAGTCATACATACTGCGTTTTAAGAATTATATGCGGGACAAGATTGATTCTGTAGCGGCAGTCGGCAAATCGTAATCTAACGTAACAAGACGGATTCTGTCGTTTTACCGGAGACGACGTAGGGGCTTGAGAGCGGATGGGGCCTGACAGAGGACACGCACTGTCAGGCCCCTTCTGCAGCCAGACGCTCGTGCATACCTATCCAACTAAGGAACGGGGCGTCAGCACGTGCAGTCAACCTGCAGGACCGTCACGTACAGAAAGGTGATGACATGTTGTGGAAGTACTGTACAGATAGAATGATGACATATAGTGGAGATGAGGTAAAGGAGAGTCAAGTCGAAATGGCAAGACGCTGTTGACGGACAAAGGCATAATATTCACGCAAGTGCACGAAATCAGCACATTCCGCGTATAAACGTTGATTAAAACCTGCACTGATGACTTTTTGCCCCCCATCAAGAAATTACGAAAAATACGAAAACGCCCCTAGACGTTTGCAGACTGTGGCAGCGTGTTAAAAGCAGACCTAGCGCATCTTTTGGCCGCATGGCTTCTGTATAACTAATGAGTTTCAGCTTTGGATTTCAGTCAAGTTTATAAAGACTACGAAGCCGCTCTGCTATTTGCCCTACAACTTTCCTACAAATACTGTTCAGCCTGGTGGACTGACAGCTGAAGAACCGACTCCAGAGACAAACAGGCAGCAGAGTCGGGCTGGTTTGTTCCTGCAGATGAGGGTTTAAAACCTGAACGTGTAGGTGGGTGCTTGGAGTATGAGGGGGTGCTTAGCTGGAAAGGTGACACCTTATTGTCACCCCAGACACCATGTATATGTAACTATAAAGACACCATGCAAAAGAAAACCTCCGGATGCTGAAACAAATAAATAAATAAATAAATAAATAAATAAATAAATAATGCTGCGTGAAAATATGCCCAAATTTTTAGTGCACGTTTGCTAATTAATCAGACCGATCGCGTTACTAAATTACAGAACTACCTGCTAAATGAAATGAAGGAAGATACTGCAAGGACTAAAACCTGGGGTATTAATGGCACTGATCGCACTACTACAATTAACTATTACTATTTCCATTTATTATAGCCCACGAATACTTTTATACAAGTATTTAAAAAGTTTTACAAAATTACTGTAACATTATATTTAAAATATTTATCCATGAAACGCAGAGTAATAAAGTGCTGATGCGCGTTTTTACCCGGTATCCGGACCTGGCGCCTTCCTCTTAAACACCTTGAGTTAGAAGAGCGGCACCTTGAAAAGCGGGATGGGGTCCTGCGCCGGCTCCGCTTGGAAATCCAGATGCCTTTAGAAGCGCACACTGCTTAAAATTTAGTCTACTGCCTGCAATAATAAATCACACTTACAAAATCATTCCTACATCGAAAGCAGACGCAGGTCACGCGTACGTGAAGGGTACCGACGCGCATCTGGTGCACATTCTGAAGCGCACTTTCACCAGGATGAAAGCAGCATTTTGCGCCCCCTGTCGCTGTTTGTCATTATAGGTAAAGGTCTTGTGTTTTTCAAGGGAACATTTTAACCGAATTTTTGGTTACCTGCATTCCTGTTTTTCCTGACTGCTATTTCAATATTGGAACACGCAGCTAGTACTATAGCGGGCTTAACATCTCACACTGGCATCGATAAGACAAAATACATAATGACGCTAAATCTTCTGTGATACCCCATAATAAAAATGATATAAAAATAATAAAGCAGTAATTTGAAAAGTCCCTAACTGTAATTTTAAAAGTAAAATAT
>JAODUD010000019.1:169073-184415 GCA_026784285.1 Stomatorhinus walkeri | reverse complement strand
CCCCCCCCCCCCCCCCCCCCCCCCCCCCCCCCCCCCCCCCCCCCCCCCCCCCCCCCCCCCCCCCCCCCCCCCGCTGGAGCCCGTACCAGAGCACGAGGTGGGGGCACCAGTCTGTTACAGGGTATGCACACACTCACACAGAGTCATTCAGGGGCACACACTAACCTAACTGTCTTTGGACTATGGGGGAGGTGAACCATCGCATCCCACACAGAAAACTACAGTGGAAGTGGGATTTGAACCCATAACCCTGGATGTGTGTGGTGACAGACCTGCCTCATCACTGTACCACCAGACAAAAAACAACTGTTTTTAAAAAGATTTTCAAAAATGCAATAAAACATGAGCTTCGCTTATATGGAATGGGCAAAAAGGCTCACACTAAAATCTAAACCAGTGTATCATACAAATGATCTCTGAGGATTACACAGTGGGAGATCTCTCAAGCTCTGGAAGAGAAACAAAGCTAAACAAATAAACAAATGAACAGCATAAAAAATTAAATGATATACAGAACATAATGATACACAGTTTACAATGATTCGATGTATAATGTGATGGTGCGATAGCAATGCTCATCCGGCAGTGATCCAGCTAAGTTTTGGTCCGTTCCCTGTCTAGCGATATGCTGGACGACACTCTACTGACACCAGATGATGACAGCATCACCATATATTTTTTGTGTTTAAACACATACTGATTCAATACCAGTAGTCATTCATTTACCATACCATTCATATTTCCTTGTGCCCATAGCCCCCAGGGTAGGACCCCCACTACCCTGAATAGGATAAGTGTTTACAGAAAATGGATGGATGGATATTCATATTTGACTTACGGTATTGTCAGCTTATGATTGGTTAATCAGGGTGTAACCTCATCATAAGTCAAGTCGCATCTGTACGGTGTAATTTATCAATACCATAAAACCGTAATTCCATTAGAGTAAAAGCTCATCTATAAAATACCACCCAAAAGATCCACTGTTTCAGATAGACAGCTTGAACACATACTGCCTCCAACAATTACAACCTTTATCGGAATCCTGGCAGCTCCGTGTACGCCCTGAAATGCCCGTGTCAAGCTTCCAGCAAAACAACCAACTGGAACTCCAAAACTGACCTTTTGTTGGCATCTTGCTCGCAAACACCCACATGACCATTTTCAGCTCTATGGCTTCTATAAGCTGAGCGGACATCTAAAGCGGATACAGCTCTGGATTCTTCCATCCTATTCATCACTATTATCTGCCCGGAATACCGCGCTACACCGACCTGATCCAAACACTCCTGCCAGAAAGCTTAAGTGCTTTTTGTCCTGAACTAAGGGCCTGAGCAGTTGATGGGATCAGCCTGCCTCTTACTGAGACAGGAGAGGGGTTTGCAGGAAGCACTGAGAGACTGATTTACATCCACATACATGGACAACCGTTAAACACAACTGGAGACCCATCCCAGAAAAGTGAGCCTGGGTTTCTACGCTGCAAATATCCTTTGGGAATAAAATATTAGAGCAGCCAGAGATGCCTTGGCAGTGTGGCTTTTGACTATCGCTCAGCATGAGAGAATTTCCCATTCATATTTTAATGATGGCATGTGTAATGACAGTTAGTGACAGTGAACACTGGGACAAAGTCTTATTTTACGGGAGCAATTAAGAAAAATTAATGTCTTAATTCACCTGGTGGTTTGGGGAAGCAGGCCAAAATAACTCTTTGGTCGCTGTCAGATCTACATGGGGCTCTCACAAGAATGGACTTGAATCATGTCCGTCGCGCACTAAGCAACCAAGTGCTGCTGAGTCACTGAGAACTATTACAGCACACAGGACCGGGTACTGTGCGTATGGCTCTTAGCTGAACGTTATCAGACTGAGGCCGCTGATAAGGGGGGCTCTGAATCCGGCATAATTATAATGAAATACAACAATTTCGAAGTCGCAGAACAACACCTAATTTCCTGTTCCATGTGATCAAGAAAGTTCCCCATAAAATTAATGGCAGGTTTGGAGTCCTTCCACGTTTTGCTGAACTTATGTTGCAACAGCAGTCTAGGAGGACATGTTTAAAGACTCAGACTGATATTAATAGTACATCAGCACAGATGAGCTGACACCAATGATTTTACTTTGCTTTTTTGAGTTTGGCTATTAATCATTATCATGAATCAGGACCGATTGAAGGATGCCAAATGGCTTCCGGTTCATCATGTCAGTCCACATGCCACACACACTACAAACTGGACTCACCTGGACTCATCCAGTAATAGCAGCAGGCGATAGTGTGGGGTTTCAGTGCCAGTGACATGACCCAGGGCTCCAAAGAGTCTCTCCGCTGTGATCACATCCTCCAGGGTCACCTGTCACACACAAACCCATCACGCTCATCGCTTGACTCGAGATCACCCAAAACATGGGTCATGAACAATCTGGAACCGACCTCCTGGCTGTTGATCTTCTGCAGGTTGAAGTGGCTGAGGCGGAAGATGACGAAGGGCCGCCACAGAACCAGGTCCACCACCGGGTTCCCGTCGGGGTGGATGGTCAGCTGTTCCAGGCGCCGGACCTGAGCCAGGGCGCCCAACTGGGGCAGCCGGCTGATGTTGGTCTCGAAGAAGATCAGGTGCTGTCAGGAACACAAACAGGAGCGTGAAGGAACACCATCAAGCCCACAGCGCCCCAGTGCAGGGGTATCCAAGTGGACGATGGGCCGCGACCTCACCAACAGGTTCGGGAACTTCACCCTGATGCGGGGCAGTGTAGGCGCGATGGCGTCGAAGGGGATGTAGCGGAAGGCAATGACGGTGACGGCGCCAGCGGTCTGAGCCCCCCAGCCCCGCTCCAGGGCCTCCAGAGCCCCCAGCCCAAACAGGCGGAGCGTGTCACCATCCAGCTCGGCCAGGTGGCTGTCTGACAGGGACAAGCTCTGCACATTGGCGCCCCCTGCCTCTGGGGACCTGCAATCATCACATAAAGCATCACACACGGCCAGGGACAAATCGTCCAGCAAAACATGGTAATCGGATTATTTTCTCTTGATTTGCAATTTTTTTCTCTCCATAATCATACATTTGCAATGGAGCTTTATTTTTAAAAATTAACAGAATGCAAAGACACTATAAAAGTTACTGTATGTCACAATACAAAAGCAACAAGAAAATAAGACAATAAACAGTCATGATAACAATAAAAACTACAAATGAGAAATGAACAGTATGTACATATGAGCATGTAACCCAGGGATATCCACATCACGGCCCTCAAGGTCCAAGCTAATTTTCCAGTCATCCTTTACCCAGGAGCCGACTGTGAAGCCTCTGGCCAATCAGAATCAATAAACTAACTACCTGGCAGAACTGAAAACAAGGCCTGGATTTGAAGTCAAGGGACAGATTTAAAGGCACTGATGTAACCAATCAAGTCAAAATCATCAGAGGTGCCCATTTGCTGATCTGCTCCAGATTTCCCTTAATTCATGAATATGTAATGTGTAAAGATATATAAGATCAAATGTGAGAGAGGTTAGGTCAATAATGGTGTATTGACATGACTGAGAAGTATCCTATTTCAGATGTTAAATTCATGGATGCCTTAGCTGCTGAGTTGTAAGCGACCCATTGCCCTCTGTTCCCCATCCAGCTGTCTCTACTTGATGTTCTGCAGATTCCAGGTTTTAACCGTGATTCTTTCTTTGCAGGGTGTGGATTTTCTTTTCCACTATCACAAGTGGCCATTTCAGAGGCATCGCGACATCGAGGCATCGAGGCATGCGAGAAAAACCAGCCGTACTCTGAAGAATCCATAGTCCTTCTTCGGTAGCAAACTAAGTGTCTTCTGACCTGAGGGATTCAGCTGTCAACACCACACTGTTTTTCATCCTGATATCTAACCATAAGGTTTCCTGGTTAGGTGAGGAAGTAGCTGATCTTTGACATCTTCAGCTGTTACCTTGGTCCTTGAGCAGCATGGCAAACCATGTTGCTCATTCATATCCTGCAATGAGTAAAGTCCTGATTTGCCAAAAATATTGTCAAAACCCCTCTATATGATCATTAGGGAGAGAAGTACATGTTTTCCCTCCTGGCTAAATGTAGTACTATGACAATCGTACCCAGCATCCTCTCTGACTTTCCCCCATACTTACGAAGAGGTAGGAATAATACTCCCCATATAAAAATTAGATTTCTCTGCCCAGCACCTGTATACAGTAAATCCTGCAGTCCACATGGTCTTGCACACACTGCCTCTAAAAAAACCCATCAGGGGGCCTCAAATTCCTTGCTTCTCCAATACTTAATGGCCAAATTTTAAAAAAGCACAATAAGTTTAAATTTGGGGCAGCCAGGTGACCCGTGCATTTGCTTCACTTTAAGATGGTTTGTCGGTCTGATCCTTGTACACTTTCCTCCCCAATGTGGGACACATTTCAGCAATAAATTTAGGTAAGCTGAGAGTGTCGTAAATTGCAGAAAATTAATCCAGGCTAAAATATTCATCTTGACAACCAAAACCCTGCCTTGTAGAGGAACACGAGGAGCACGCCATCTCTGTAGATAATACTTTTATTCTTCCTGCCAGGAAAGTTTTCCTGGACACTGGCTAGAAAACATTACACCCCCTAACCAGAGTGTGCCCCATGTCAGTCTCACAGGTCCAATTCTTTCAAAACAGGCCAGGAGAAGTGAGAAACCAGCAGCCCATGTCATATCAGTGGTGGTGGCAGCTACCCTCATGTCCGTCTCTAGTCTCACGGCGGATTGGCGTTGAGGTGGCCAATGGCCATGTTGCCATAGAGCCCCGCCTGGAATGTGGCGTCCACTTTTAGCAGGACGGCGTGACGATAATTCACTCCAGTCATAACAGAGGACTAAGTCTACATCAATCTCATGTTCATACACAAGGCGGATTACAATAACAATCCCAGCTTCATGAGACTGTCCAAGCTTGGTAAATCACAGAAAGTCAGCCTGTTCAGTCTTCTCAAAAATAAACATAAACCAGAACTAGTAAAGCATATTTTGAAGAAGGACTGGATGAATATGTGTATCAAATGTAATTCAGGAAAATCTGATAATTTTAAGAGGGGTTCAATCATTTTGCGAGAAGCTAATGTTCTACATTTCAAGAGTCCTCAAAGTCTGTTTTTCAAGATTGACCAGCCTTTGGCACCAGGTGGATCAGGCCTTCTGAGATGTAATTATTATACCATTTAGGTATCATATTCCAGCCCCTGATCTCATGTATACTTTTTAATTTAAAGTTATATTTTAATTTGATTTCTCTTCCAGGATTGATTTAGTCTACTAATGTTTATTTCTAATTTAAACACCTGTACAGTCCAGGTGTGACTTAGGTAATACATAATACATAATAACATGTAGGTGACAAATAAAGGATCTTGAATCTTGAATATTGCTGCCCCCCTCGTCCACGGTCTCTGGGGCTCAGTTTCACTGTAAGTTTACACAGGTTGATGGAACGATTTCCTTCACACTCACCATAAATCTTCCACCTCTCTGATCCTTCCCATTTCTGCAGCTGTTTTCTCTAAAACACTCACTCCTGCTAGTTTTTGCCATACAATTACTAAAACATTTCCCAGATTTAACGTCTCACAATGACCTCTCATTCTTCAGGCCTGCAAACTTCCTACATTTATCATTTTGAAGCCTTAATGATTTATATTCTTCCCGCCGGTTATCTTGGTCCTCTTAACTCTTTAGGTAAAATAAAATATAGTTAGTGGGTGTGCACTAGCTCTCATACATGGTCCCATCCTACACTAATTTTCTGGAAAGTTTCGGGAACACATACTCAATTTTTTTGTCTTTGCAGCAATCACAACACAAACATATATGAAGAAAACAGGTCAAGCGCTTTTCATTACCAAGAAAAAAATGTCTTCATGAATTCTTCAACAGATACTTTGGAGACTCACAATGGACACACTCGACCTCAGACAAATATAAAAAATACACACTCACGCTCACAAATTTCAACCAAATTTAAACTCGCAGAATTTTCCAGAAGCACAGCTGGGAAACTTCAAACACACACACAGAAAAGCAACCTTGAACCTTATCCTCGCAAACTGTCACACTCACCCTGACAGACTCAATATACGCCAACATGTAACTCATTTTCCCAGCAACTCCCAGTCACACACAACACACTACGAGGCCAGCAGCATGCTTATTGTGTCATACATCCATATTCCTTTCTGATAACATCAGTTTGATTGTGTTGAATGGAGATGAGTTCATATGTTTGCCTTTGCAATGTAAAGCTGCCAGTCAAGTCACAATCAGCACCATCATTAACGAGGCGCTTACCAGCTACATTTACTGATCCATTCAAAAGTAACAAACGAAATGACAGGGAGAGAAATCCTGTAATCAATCAGCTGTTTTCACACTGAACCAGACTATAGTTCAGTGCACAATTTCTCTCATTCCAAGAATAATGGAAAAAAATAATAAAAGGTTAGATGAAAAAAGGAGTTTTTTGTATACTTTGTATTTATTGACTGATATGATAAATATTGTCCTCACAAAACACAAAGTGTGATATAATGCATCAGGGGCTGCAAAAATATGGACCATCTGTGGGTCCCTGAGGACCAGATTGGGAAACACCACTCTACAAGCATCAGGGGTGGAATTTAGGATTTGAATCTGCATACACAACACTCACAAACGTCTCACTTTCCCAGAAAGAGTCTCTGAAGCGGGGCCCCAGCTGTAGCTCTGCAGCGTTTGAGACACACTGCAGTGTTAGAGCTGGGAGGGAGCAAAAATGTGCACTGTCTTGCAGGGAGCTCAGATGAAGCAAAAAAGAGGACTGGCCGTGGATCCCCGAGGACTGGACAGGGTAACACTGTCATTAAAGATGCAGTGGCAGTCTTGGGGTCCACAGCCTGAGAGCCCAGTGAAACGAGGGGCAGGCCGATTGGGCTTCACTGGCAGATTGACGCACTTCCAGTGAAGTGCACGCTGACCTCAGCAACAGGACAGTGAAAAGCTATTCGATGCAGTCCCCTGCATCTCTCAGGAATAACGTGTCGATTGCAACTCCGCTGGAAACCTTCTGTCGAGACCACCAACAAACACCAGCGAGCACAGACTGAATGTTAACACAGAGTGAGTGTTTTAATGTGTGACCCTGACTTCACACTACACTGTAAGCTGCACTGTATGTGACCGTAGAGGCGCTAGCGGTGTCAGTGTGGTTCCCTGCCCCTCTGGGACATAAAAGGAGGGAGGGGTTAGGCGTTAAGGCCAGACCAAATGGGGGAATTACAGTAGCTAACCGCTGTGCCTAAAGCATGGATATGCCGTAATTTTTCCTTGATTTCCCGGACATATTTTATCTAAATTTCACCAGCCACAAAGCCAAAGTCTGTGGTTGGTCCCCCTTCGCTAAATGGGACTTGGGATGCCTGCTTGAAGGATCCGCACACGAAAGAAGACAGCGACACTGTATTTACCCCTGTTGAAACCAGGAACATACAGCTCAGCAAATTCAGTTTTTGCTGAGCCCATCATGCTCTCCATGACACAAACAAACAGGTGAGAGCTCGGGAGTGGAGTCACTGCACAGGGGCAGCCAGTGTGCAATGTGCAGTGCCCCTGGAGCTGGCTGTTCAAGGCCTTGATTTTGGTCCCACCAGTGGCATCAGTCTGGCGGCCCTGGGATTTGAACTGGTGATCTTTGTTGACCTTTGATCATGGGCATAGAGTCACATGCTGAGCCACATACCGTCCCTCAACTTAGCAGCTGTATCCCAGCATTCTTCTATCCTAATGAGGCAATAACGATGATTTAAGACTCATATCTACCAGATGGAACCTGCATTCTGCTACAGCACCTGTGCACAGACCTCGTACCTGGGATCTCGTGGGCTACTGGGCCGACTGGTGCGTATTCGTGCCTCACTGCCCCCAGCTGGTCTCTCCGATGCTCCGGCTGGACACGTCAACCTGCAGAGAGAAACCAAGTAATGATGTCAGTCACCCGACCTCCCCCTGAACCCTCCAGCCCCAACCAACGTGCTACAGGCCTGCAGGCCCCACGTACTTCAGCTCGTCTGGGGAGAGCTGCTGGCTCGGCCCGTCATTCTGCTGGGGGGAGCAGCGCTCAGGGCTGCCCTCATCCCTGGAACCAGATTGGGCTGGCAGCTCCAAACAGGCCTTAATGCCCTCCCACTGCTGGGCTGCATTGCGGATGGCCTGGCGCCGCTTCTCCTGGAAGGATACGGGTCGCACGAACACACACGGGTTACACGTACACACACACACACACACGCCGCCACCATGCACATCATTACCCCGTTAGGACCAAGACGCTTTCCCGTGGTAACTTTATCGCGAATCACACGGTTACTACCGCGTGACCTAAAAGGTTCATAAACTGCACGAAGCATTAGGGCTGCAGCAGGTTTCTCGCTTTAGCAGGAAGTGGTGGAGAGACAGAGAGGCTGAGCGTAACTCACACACCTGCAGGGGCAAACAGGCCCCTCCCACAGTCTGTCCACACTTGTCACATAAACCGGAGAGCATTGCGAACACAGCACTACACAAGTATCTAGGGCGCTTTAAATACCTGCTCGCTATGTGGCTCTGGTGATGATGTATACAGTATTTGCTCATAATGCTGTCGTACTTTAACTTCCAAAGTCCCCACAGCGATATTTTCTGTAATACTTAACTGGAGACTTTTCACAGTCGCTCAAGCATTAACTGTCAGGGAGGCCAGCGCAAGAAGATTTCCACCTGTCAGGCTGAGAGACACCGGCAGGTCATCGCTACGGGCCGTAATCACGTCCACGGGCCATCATGTTTAACCCAGGAAGCGCCTCAAAGGGGACAGTGAAAGAAAACGATAGCGGATTGCCGGCTGTCACCGAGATGGCCATTCGGCCGGATGGTGTCCGCTTCACAGCAGGGTAGGTGCTCACACTGGGAAGGTGGACAAGGCGGCACTGCACCCCCACTTCCTGCTGGCTGGCAGTGTGATCCAGTGATGTAAGCAGCTTCCCAACTGACCATGCTGCTTCACACAAGCCCAGGCAGAGATAGAGATAAAAGCCACGCCGGGGTGCAGTGCCCCCACAAGCCACGGGATCCGCACCTCAGCGCGTGGGACACACCCTCACATAGGCCATCTGGCTTCTGTTCTCATTTGGAGGAAAACAGGTGACGTCATGGTACACTGAAACTTTCACCATTACCAATAGGGTTTGGGTTAAACTGATTTTGTTTTGTGGAAATTGGATAAAATGACTCTGCAGGTTAGATTTTATAAACAGTTTGCAGGCCAGTACTTTTGTGAATGAACCGACAAAATCCCTCAGCCTCCACTATTGAAAACAGCTTTCTGTGCAATACAGTCACCACCATTATTGTACTAGTCGTGTCTTTAGCTCTGGTACTGCTAATGTTTAAATATCGGCCAAGTCTGAGAAAACGGACGGATACCGATACATCCGGCATCATTAAGATAATGCAGAGGCAAAGATACACTTCATTAAACATTAAGAAATAAATTGTTTCGGGATACAAAACTAAATGCATGTCACTCTTGCATTTGTGCTGCTGCAGAATCGCTTCCAGTGAAACACAGTGCTAGTGCTTTGAATGGCAGGGCATCCCTAAAGAGAACAATTCACACACCTACTCTGGGAAAGGAAGTCCTTGGATTAGCATACATGAGCATCAATCTCCATGAAGCCCTCCTGCAGGTCGGGTTAACAGGAGACGCGGCTGATGTTTACCATGGCATCATAACACACCAGAGATGAAATGTTAAAGAGGCGAGCGACAGAGGACCTTCAGGAAGTGGGAATGAGGGGGCAGCCCAGGCACTTCGAGGCTAAATCAGGGCTACCGGGTCCATAACAATCAGCCAGCCTCAAGCCCAGGCAAACAGCTCCACTAAGCATCGATATTTCAAACCTCAGCAAACTCATAATTCACCTGAAATCACCCCCACCACCTGCAGAGAGAGTAAAACGCCCCCTCCATTAAAAAAGACCAAATGGTTCGGGGGCTCTTAAATTATGGAGAAGCAGGAGCCAAGGTAGAGAGACTGCAGTCATTTTTCTATATATCACTACACCCCGCAGTAAGTTTCCTTCCTCAGGACACGTCATAGGAATGTCATAGACTGACACTGCATTAAAAGGACTATGGAAACTATCTGAACTTACAGTAACAGCACAAAATAGTTTAAGACAAGGCCTACGCTGCACATTGAGGATGCCGGGTGGTGTTTCTCAGGTCATTTAACGCTCTCCTTCGTGCAGTCATGGCGCGTCTGACCAAATCACCGCAGCCAGTGGGCCAACACTCTCAGTTCCAGCTCTAACCTGCCACAGCTGATCACAGCCAAGTCTCGCTGAACTCTTACATTTTAATCCTCTGACTAATCACCCATTTTTCTGGTTGGTTCCTACTGACCAAAAAGCCTGAAATTTGAAAGTGTCTTGGTGAATCTTCAGGGTTTTCTCCTAACGAGATACATCAAAGAGATACATCAGGAGGATCATGTCTCCATTCCTCACTGGAACCTTTAGGAGAAGGAATAAACAAAAGTGTAGGAAATGAGGTAAAGGCCTTTCCAGTGAGCGTACCTTGTGCACTGCATTCTTGTGGCTCTCTCTCTTCCGTTCCTCATCTTTCCGTGGTAAAACACAGGCCATGTGCCCCTCCTGCAACAAAAAGCGCACAAGTTCATCAGACCATTTTCTGTATGCACGGTTAGCCCAGTCAACTCAGCACTGAAAAGCCATCCATCCATCCATCTATCAATCCATCCACCCAACCATCCATCCTTCCATTTTCTAACCACACCATTTCAATAATTTCAATAACTAAAATTTTGAATTATTAATATGGAGCAAGCAGAGATACGGCCATATTTGGGTTTGCTCTGATACATTGTCACCTTGAATTGTCACCATTTCATCTCCCCAGGTCACCTCTGACCTCACCGCTGCCCTCTGAAACGCTGCCACAGTGCCAGCAATTTTACAGCCTGAAACATTAAATCTTGATTCTGCCTGCTCTCTGTTCAATGCCTCCTAACTCTTACTCTGGATCTTTGTATGTAATAAACTATATAAAATTATGGAAAATTTCTGTTTTCACCCCATTGCTCTGCAGTCTGACAGCTCGACAGAACCTCAGCATACTGTCCACATGTTGTAGATGAAATAAAGTCAGACAGGGAGGTTTCCAACACCATCTTCTCATGTCTGATAAGCTGCACATCAGGCAAACTGTCACATACATAAGTCCTGTATAATTTTCCATCTGCCCAAATGAAGATGTACTGATAATTGATTACAACATTTTATTCTTCATACTAGCCACTGTACGTTTAAACAGCAGCAGGCTGGGCTTCTCACATCACAGGAGTAAAAGCAGAGTGATAACAGGCTGAAGAGGCTGCAGGTTTATGCCTCACGTCTACAGAGGTGGTGCAGCAAAACCAGAGGCCAGGTACTGGTTGCGAGTCTCTGGGCACCGAACCTTTTAGAAACGCAGACTTACTGCGATGGAGAGATCTTACAAGGCACTCGCCGAGATCTGCATCTCAGCACTCATACTGCATCTGAAGGGAACCACCAGCGGACAGCATGCGCTCGAGGGTCAAGCCTTCATCCCTCCCTTAGATCAGAGTATGACTGTTTCTGAGCCTGAAAAAGGGCACAAACTCCACCCCTTCCAGGTGTATTCTGCTTCTCCGAGGACGTCACTTGACACATCCTGTTGACATGATGGTTAAAGTCACCCATCTAATAACTCAAGCTAGCTGTGCATCTCTCCTTGGCCACTGTGCTCCCCCAGCTAAGATGGGGGGTGGGGGGCTCTAAGCCATAGCCTGCCACAGGCTGAGGCTTTGCTATGTACTCTCTGATGCAGTGGCCTAAGCGGGGCTGAAATGGGCATAATGGAGACCTCACACACACACACACACACACACACACACAGCTGCAGAGCCCCACCCTGGGTCTGACAGAGGTGTAATCACATGCATCATGACATTTTAAAATGTATAAACATACAAACCAGATGCAGCAAAAAAGGCAATTGAAGCTAGTTAAGAAAAATAACCAGGATTTTAAAACACAACCCAGTGTGAGCAGCCTTTGTCTGTAGATAACAGCCGCCCCGCCCAGCCAGTAAACCCTCCTGTTTCTATGCTAATTCTATAAGTTAATGTCACTTTATAATAGCAAACCGCTCAAACTCAGCTGCTCCAGGAGCATGACCGGTGCTCTTCCCCTTTGTGGTAAAGGCAAAATGACTCCAGGCCTTATTTCCAGCAGATTAGCAAGGACAGCTCAGGAAAGCAGAGACAGGGGAAAGAAATAAAAATCACAGCAGGCGACAGTCGCCCTTGATCAGACCTGACAATGTCTGCTGTCCTTATGCTACATTTCCACCCAGCCGAGCACAATACTGCTTTATCTGCTGCAGTCTGGCATGTTGATGCGGGAACTTCCAGCTAGCTAAGCAGCGACAAGCCGCGTATCACTGCAACGAAGCGGGACCCGGGACCCGTCCTCCGCCGCTGGGATGCCTTTCCCGTATAAAGCGGCGTCCAGGCAGAATGTGACGGATCCGGAGTGGGATCAGATGCAGAGTCCATATGCCGCCCATGCGTTATGCAGGGAGATGGCGACCCCTGTCCCTCCTACCTGGTGTGATGCCCGCTGGCGGGGGGGCGACGCGACTCCGGCGGTGGGCAGTGCCAGGCAGGAGGCGAACGACGGGCAGCGCGTCAGTCCTTCCCAGCCGTGGCAGCCGGCAGTCCCCAGCATCCCCCACGCTCGCTCTCTCGCTGTCCGCCCGCCCGCCTCTCATGGAAACACAAGCGCCGGCTCGCGCATGCCCGGCAGCCAAGGCTGCTGCGACCAGGAAGGGGGGGGGGGTGACGAGCCGCACGGTAATGCGGAGATCCTGACTGCAGGAGCAGCGCTGCGCATGCTGATGGCCAGTGCCGAGATGAAGGGCGGTAATCCAGTGGGAGACTCCCACACGTGTTAATAGCAATGATCTCCCCACCATCGTGGGGGGGAGCAGGAACATCATAACATTCAAGATGCATTCAAATGCATGCTGTGATTAACACACAGACCCCCACCCGTCCAAGCTGACGTCTGCATGCTCCCAAGCGTGTGCAACCCAGCCTCCTTTATCGATCACAGACACGCTGAGGAGAGAGCACCGTGCATCCTGGATACAGCCTGCCAGGGCCATTAAACACAGGACACGATTCCAGGCAAGGCATTTAACATAAAGGTATTACGCACAGGGATATGAAACCATCAACTCAACTTCTTAATCACCAATAGCATTGTTTCCTAATCTGGTTCTGGCTACTGGAGCAAAAACATGGACCGACTGTGGGTCCCTGCGGACTGGATTGGGAAACACTGACCAGTACTATGTTTTAATGAAACACTTTTCTTTGATACTTTAATACAATTTCAGGTCCACAGATAATAACAGTGAAGCAGATTTCCAACCTGCCCCCCCTTAGGAAAGATCTGCATTATGTTCCATAACAGATATTAAGAGACATCCTCATGTTTTTTTGGGGGGGGGCTCGAAGCTGCCCTAAGCAGCACTGAAGGTGTGGAATCACACTCCAACACCAGCATCCATTCCAGTCTCCGCCTGCACTCATCCCATTGGCTGACGGGAGCGATGCTGTTCTGTTTCAACAGGATTACTATACGCCTCCTATCAGCACAGATGATAAAGTCCAGGAGCTAAAAGGTGAGAAAACACAGCCGGATGAATCCTTGGCCCACATCAACTTGCGAGCCACCCATATGAAGGTTCCCATGTTACCACCCCTATGAAGGTTCCCATGTTACCACCCCTATGAAGGTTCCCATGTTACCACCCGTATGAAGGTTCCCATGTTACCACCCGTATGAAGGTTCCCATGTTACCCCCCGATGAAGGTTCCCATGTTTCCTGTAGACCCAAAACCCAGCTGCTATACATCAAGCAAATGACGACAACCAGCACTGCCTCACGCGGGTCGTACTCAGGACTCCAACATATTGTGTGTGTGTGTCTGTATGTGTAAAATATATCCACAGGCTTGCATTTGGAAAAAAACACACGCCCACATGTCTATTCTTTCCCGCTCTCTGTCTGGACCGTGGCTCTTTTGTCAGCCCAGCAGAATATAAATTTAACTGCCATGCCTTAGTGAGTGAGCCTGGAGTCTAAGCTGATGTGACAACAGCCAGCCAATCAGAGCCAGGCTACACCCGCCTTCAGTGGCCCTGCATTCCTCAGCCATTTTCAGAAGCACACATCACCATCGCAGTGCACTGCGGCAGGACCTTTGCCTCCCATAACTTCCGCAGTCAATGCAGCTCCAGGTCCTTACTGTTCATCACGAAGCCCTGAAGAAAATTATAGAAAAATTGTGGGTTCTATTAAGGCACTGGGAACTAAAGGAAGCAACATTTCTGTTGCTCTTTGTACGGCTTTTAAATGAATGCTCCAGGATGGAAAAGGATGTGTACCAACGTTCTGCTTCATACTCCTAAAGTCTGGTTCATATTTCACATGTACATGACAGCAGCACAGTCCACAGCGACTGTGATGTAATTTAGGTCATGGGGTCTGCCCTGGACTTGAACACTTAAAAATTGAAAACACGCAAGGCTGGTTCATAGGTCTTGCGTTACACATCAGCGGCACAGCACACAGGCATCGTGACAGAGAAATGTAAACGCAAAGGATCCACCCAGGGGTACAAATGAACCTCAGTTGTTCATCCATCAGGGAAAAAGTAGCAGAAAGTCAGAAAGTAGTCAGACTAAAGATACGCAAACACGTTTTCTACCCTTTATAATCAAAATAACAAAAATGGCAGATCTGACAAATGGCTGACTGAGAAAGTTTTGAAATACTGGCATTTATATGATTCCTCATTACAGGATTATAAATACTGCAGTGCCCGGCGAACCCAGGCTTCGTGCGGGCAGTGAAAAAAAAGGAGACTTGCTTGCTGGGAAGAACATTACCTTTAACTGCCGTCCTTAACAGGATCCTACAGGTTTCACACAAGACACGGTCATACACACGCGCCTCACTGGGGAAATACAACATGAGTGTTTACAGCACAGTTTACTGTGCTGTTGGTTTAATTTTTATACACTATATTTTATATACTTAAAAATAGTACATTGAAGTATACTTGACATACTGATGAGTATAAAAAAGTCTAAGACTAATGTTACGAACCCCAGTCTAGGGTTGGGGATCGCCAGAAATGAATATGTGAGGGAAAGGGGAAGACGGGACAAATCCG
>JAODUD010000019.1:125982-165518 GCA_026784285.1 Stomatorhinus walkeri | reverse complement strand
TAAGTGCATTAATATGTACACTTGTACTTTAATACTAAAGCTTATACTTATCCTTTAGTATACTTTACTTTCAACATGTAAATACATTGCAATCTAGTGTATATACAGTATGAGTTAAATTTGAGAATACTTTACGAAGTATATTTCAAGTATATACATAGTATGCTACAAGTAATATGCTAAGCAAACTCACAAGCGATAAGATGGTGGCATAAGAGGTAGTGCTATCATTTCGGAACCAGAGGGTTGCAGGTTTGAGCCTTGGTTTCTCCTGACCCCATCAAAGTGTCCTTGAGCAAGACACTGAACCCCAAATTGCTCCCAGTGTGCAGGTTGGCACCTTGCATGGCATCCTCCTCCACTGGTGTGTGAATGTGAGGCATCATTGTAAAGCACTTTGAGTACTTGTAGGAGTAGAAAAGCGCTATATAAATGCAGTCCTTTTACAAGTGTACTTAAAGTATAACAAGTAAAATAGCAAAAGACATTACGTTTTAGTAATTCTAAGATCTAAGTATACTTCAAGTGTACTTCAATAAACTAAAATGTGGGCTAGAAGTATATACCTAGTACACTAGTAGTATATAGATGAGTGTACTTGTATACTTGAAAGTATACTTTTGTAAAATTAAAATGACCTTATAAAGTATACTTAAAGTATATTTTTATAAACTTAAAAATGTTCCAATTTAGTCCGAAGAAGTATTAAATCGGTATACTTTCTTGTACATTACAAGTACATGGTCCGTAGTATACTTGCTATACTTATATTCAAGCATACTTAACATGAACTTCCAGTATACTAATTTTTGCTAAGGGTTGTGTTTTAAAGATGTAAATCTATTTCCCTTGTAATATATTTTAGTTTATAGTAATTTCATTTCTTGGGATAAATGCTAGCTACAACAAAGTGTCGCGATGAAGTGTCGTCGGCTGTTTCTGTGGTTCAAGAGAACTGCACAAGAACCCAATAATAAACAATGCATTACTTTTGATAAATAGTACTTACAAACAGTAACAGAATTTTAACACTGACTTATATTTAATTTCAGCTGGATTTTGGAATTAATATTTATAGCTTTCATTTAGTTTTCATTTTATTTTTGTATCTTGTTTTATTTCAGTTTATGGAAATTTTTTTCAATCCTGCCTTTGGTACTGTGAGTACATGGTTAGTTTTATTAAAATTCTTATTTATTTTATAACATCCAGCTTACAATTCAGAAGCAAGGCTTAAGAGCAGCTTCGCTCTGCGGCGCTACCCCAGCCCTGACGTCAGAGTACACGGTCTGCACTGACGTATTGGCACTGCAGATTAAAACACTCAGCATTGTGGATGGTCCATTACAGTGCGGCAGCTTTCACATGAAATATGAATCAGCCCAAACTCACAAATTACTCACAGAATAAAAAATCCACATCAGCTGGCCCTGAATTCATCTACAGTGTCCCAGTCATTCCCAGCTACATTTGGTACAGATGGAACGCACAAAAAAGCCACCTGTGTTTTCAATTGAAAAATAGCCTTTTTCCGTTTACATTAGACTTCTGGGCTTTTCCAAAAAAAAGCCACTTTTCAGTATGAAAAGCTGAATCTTTTACGGCTTCCTGAAGACGTCTCTGCTCATTCCACCCTCTCAATGAGCATTTGGCAGCAGACCCAGAGAGAAGCCAGAGAGAGGAAAATAAATTCAAGCTGTTTCTTTATTCTACTTATGACTGATAAAATACAGCCTGCATGCGACAGTGCGCAGAGATGCTAAAGGCGTTCGAAATGCTGGCCCCGTCTCAGTGTGCTGGAACGGTACACTTTCACTAATACTGTCTGGTGGGGATGTTAAAAATAGATGCCTTTTAATAATTAGCAGGCTGGACAGGAAAGTAGGAACTTTGTGTCATTTAACAGATAGTAAAAGGCATCCTGATTGAGCGCAGTATTGCACTCCTTCCCTCTTCATCAAGGCCTGAGGCCTCCTCTACATTCGACCAGGTTCTCCATCATGCTAAGAGTCGCGATGCTGTTTTGCCAAATAACAGAATGGAAGCAGGAACCACGAAAGTGCAGCACCCACAGGCTACCTAGACCAGTGATTCCCAACCCGGTCCTTAGGGACCCCAGACCCCAGTCCAAGTTGTTTCTATTTCCCAGCTCCCTGTCAGTCCACGTTTTCTGCTGGGAGGGAGCAAAAACATGGACTATCTGGGGGTCCCAGAGGACCGAATTGGGGAACGCTGAATTAGACAGAGGAGAAAAGGACTGAGGGGGGGGGGGGGGACCCCATAAGTGGTGACAGATGTTTGGCAGGTCAAGGACATTTGAGAAGAAAAGATCTGCGGAACGTGATCAGATGGAAATGCACAGTTAGATGCATCTAGAAGACAAAGCTATCAAACCAATAAAGCAATTCAAGGGACTGGACATCTAAGGGCGAAGGAAAAGCCAGGACGAGATCAGTGGGAAAGGCCTGGCAGCCCAGCATACAAACACAAACACCCATGAATTTCAGCAACATACGTGGAACTTCACAGGATTAGGCACATTCCGCTTATATATATATGTGTGTGTTTAGCAGATGCTTTTGTCAAAAGCAATGATGATCAGCCTGTGTCCCAGGAACCGGGGTTAATGGCCTTGCTCAAAGGCCCAACGATGACATCACTCTGCTGGCTATAGGATTTGAACTAATGACCTTCTGATCACACACACAGACCATAACCTGCAAGGCTCTCACACCAAATGACATTGCATGACCTCTGAAGTGCAATGATTTCCACATGAGCTTAATCGCTTATCAATCAAATAGGAAAAACCCTCAAGTGAGGTCTCTGTTGGTTCCTCTGAACTCTAAATTCTCAAGTTTCTCATAAAACCCCATAACACACCAGGACGACGTATGTCAATAATATATAAGGCCGAGAACAGTTTAAAGGGAGGGGGGAGGTTGATGGATCTTAAATGCACTTTAGCTGAAGTCCAGATAGCCAGGGACACTGAGCAGATGCTTGGATTCTTACTAAGTACAGCAGCGCCGTCTCAGTAACCTCAGCGGGACGAAGGTCTCCAAGAGCCTGCAGCAAGGAAGCAGCCAACTGTCACCCAGCGCACAGCACTTACACAGCTGGCCCTGCCCCCCCCGCATCACCTGCTGAGAGAAGGATTGCCGGAATGGGGCCCTCCACCTGACCTTTAGTGGTTGGAACGGCAGCTGAGCAGTTCAGCATGTTCTCACACAAAGTTGTAGGTAGGCATCAGTCAACCATAGATCCCCCCTTTGTCCCTGTCTCCACCCCCCCCCCCCCCCCCAAATGTCGGGGGGGGGGGGGGAGGTCCCCACAGTAGAATTTGCCAAGCAGGGTAATCCTGAATCTGGCAGGGTATCCATGCCAACATACCCCACCACCCCAGAGCTCTGTATAGCACTATAACAGACCAGGTTATCAAACCCAGATAGTCGGTGGTCAGACCCAGGTAGACGTTACCCATCCGATGTGTCACACTGCAGCCCAGCAGGCGACCTCTGCTCTGTGGCATGTTGGCCATCCCTAAGACGTATAAGTGACAGCCCTGCAGGATAATCATTTTGCTGAGCTTTTCATGGGTTCATTTCCACCCTCCCAGATAAATGCATCAGCGTCAGCAAATGAAACCCCCCCCCCAAAGATTTAATTGCATGAGTAGGTCTTCCACCAACATCTAGATGCTCAGCATTTTCTGTGTAATGAACCATCAGCTCACCAGCCAATGGAGGAAAAGAAATCAAGACGACAGTGTTTACACAGCATTTATGGAAAATTCATAGTACCACAACTTTAAGTGTATCCCACCCTAGATGAAATCCTGAGAGGACATGTAAACTCTACACCGGCAGGCATGCATTTGAAAGCCCATATCTGGGGGTGCCCTGCAACAATGCTTGTTCTGTGGCATAGCATACAAACAAAATAAATAACAAAAAAATGACCTTGCATGTCAGTGGGCCAGGTGCTCACAGTATGGCCTGCAATGAGATCTGTTGCCCTCTGTGGGCTATAATAGGGAAAGACAGGCACAGCACTTGACTAACACCTGTAAACATAAAACAGGAAATGGTAGAGCAGCACGGATCACCACAGGACAGGCTGACACGTGGTAATGCACCTTACTTTCTAAACACTGCTGAAAGCCATGCGACTCCAATCAGACTGATTTCCATTTTTCAATGGCTGTTAAGAGCGAGTGACTCCCAGTCAACACAAGTTTGCATTTCATATGTGCTCAGCTTCTATTTCAGAGAAGTTCCTCACGCAGAAAAAAATTGTGTAGTGTTGTACTAAACCCAGTTTGAGGATGAGGGAAATTTAACCCTGTTTTCTCATCACACCTTATTTGATACAAAGAGGACAAAGGACCATACAGGCTAACAGCAGCCTACCAGTTTCTGGTGTTTACCCACACACACTATGTTACTTTTGCACAGTACAATATGCTGGTGCAACAGCATACCAGCACATTTCTACATGTTCCGACTTCAAACATCTTGTCCCATATCACAAATTTCATTGAACGCATTTAATTATTGGATAAAAATCATCCCTAAAAAATCTTCCATAGCTCAGAGTCACCGTGAGCCCGGAGTCTAACCAGACAGTCTGTTCTGGCTTGGTAGAGAAGAGTAGATTTTTCACTGTTCCAACAGGGGGCGCTCAATATTACGTCACATAAGAGATAGTTGGAATTTTAAAAACATTTCCAATACGACAAACATTCAGTTTAAAAGGGTCAGAGGTATTGATGTGAAATTTACAATATTTAACGTATATATGCATTTTAAGCATGCAGGTAAAAAATATTAAGTTGCACAAATAACAGATAATGGTGTATAAAAAATAAACGATAAATTCAAAAGAAGGTACTTTGCTCCCCCCTGCTGGCCAACGGTGAATATTGCCCTTTGAGTCATACGGATCAGTCATAAACAAAAGTACTGCAGTCAATATAAACTGATGAAAATGCGGAATTATTGTTAATGTGTGAATTTATTGTTAATGCATTTATATTTTTTTACAAATTGATTTATCTATGAACAACTAGTTGGCTCTCTCACCTCGCGGCCTGTATTCACCTGGTAAGGAGCACAAGTGAACAGAGCGGATAATGGTTTTGAAAGATGGCTACGGAAACTGCAGGTGTAGTGGTCACAAAACTACTGAATTATTTGAAGTGCCAGGGGAGTGGGTTTAAAAACTCAGACATAATAAGATGCAGCTCACCGACGGGGAAATACAACCATTTAACAGGGTAATTACAGAATACCAAGGGAGTATGGCCTCATTACCACTGAACTGAATCAGCACCTCAGTGACGCAAACCCGACAAAAACTGCAAGCTTCGTAAAACTGGAATTTATGGCAGGGCTGTCATTCAGGATGCACTTTTATCCAAGGCCAGTGTACAGTCACATATACCCTGCTGTAAGGAGCACAAAACAGGGAGTCCACAGCAAGTGATATGGACCAATATGGGCCAAGTTTAAGGAGTCATATCTCACCCTCAGATCCTAATGGGACACGACGTCAGTTAGCGACCGTAAACACAATAAGGGTTCGTAATAGCACAGACGAGGAATTTACAGCCATTTCTAGAGAAGCACAGGAACCATATTTGTGTAAACACTGTACCTTCACAACATTGCAAGATGATGGCGGCCCCATGTTATAGTGTGTGTGAGTGTGTGAGAGAGAGAGAAATTAGAAAAACCTAAAAAGACAAAACATAAAGCAAGACAAAAAAAGACAAAATATAAAAACTTTTTGTTGTCATTGTTTTATGTTGGGGGGGGGGGGGCGAACACAGCAGCAGAAAAGTACTAAAACAACTGATTAGGGGTTTCTTGGCTGTAGGGAGCTTTCTGTCACATACTAAATTAGTATTGAACTGACTACTTGACTGTGGATAAAAGAATTTTGAATCAATATATTTTCTTTGGTTACCAACAGATTAAACATACTGCAAACATCGTGAATTTTTCCATAAGAAAATTATCACCAACCTGTTAGGAGTTTGTTACCGTTCTCACGTGTAACTGTATTTTCACGACACACTGATATCTTATTTTGAGTAAAAGGACCATTGGAGTAAGAATTAATACTATTGTTTCTACTCGTTTATATTCGTGCATCGCATGCTCCTTTTCCCTCCAACATAAATATTCTACCCATTAAAAAACTTCCCATGCAAACACACACATCCTAGCATGAAAATATTAGAACTGGCTAATTTCATGAATCGCCACGCTTTTCACTTTACCTTTTGCGTTTTTTCTAATATATCGAAAGTAATGAGAGAATTGATTTAGTATTCACACACACATAGCGAATACAAGTACGTGTAAATAAAATGTCTTTAGATACAAAAGGTGCTAGATGAGTATAATGTGCACATAGCGCACAAATGGGGACACTATTTTAGGGGAGGGAAATGATTCAGTGCGAAGTGTAGGCTTGTTTAGAGACAGTAGATGGGATGTCACTGGATGAGAATTATATACACATTATACAGTGAAGGGATGACACAATTTTAGGAGAAACGCTGAATCGAAAGAAATGCATTTGCAGGTTTCTTCAAGTGCAGCGTCAACCTTCAGAAGATGTCTAGCTCCTTAACCCTCGCGTGTGTCACTACCGTCTGAGCCATCCCTAAGTGCTGCTTTCCGCTGCACACCTCACACTACATTGTGAGCTCACGGGCATAAAAACAGCACTCTCGGACCTTTTTCGGGAGACTACTGGGGAATTACCGCGTCCATCCCAGGCGTCCGCTGCTGGCTCAGCACAGAGGCGCTCCTGCGTCCGCGGCCAAGCACAATGCGGCGCGCCGCCAAGGCAGCGCCCTGCGGTGCGGGGAGTGAGTCACTCCGTCGGCTGGCTGATTGCTGCCAAAGGGGAGGAGGCGACGGACCAGCCCCTGCTTGGACAAAGGAACTAACGATGTGCGATTTACCAACATCAAAGAACATGAGCATAGCGGCTACTCAGAATGATCAAAATTAGATGCTTACTAAATATTAAAAGTGAAACATAAAAGCACACGCCGAAAATCAACTTAAACTACACTGGTATCTGGCTTGCGATGCACATGGTTATAAATTCAATTAACTTGTCCAATGAGCAGTGAGTAGTTTATGATGAAGTACCTACACCATAAAATCATAAATCATTCGATATGCATGTAGGCGGTTGTTATCCAATTATCCGAAGTCTAAAAAGCTATTAGTGATTCACCCTACTAATTGGCTAAGCGTCCCTCCCTGATTACCTACAGTTTTTAAACACTTGCAGTTAAAAAATCGTGTTTCTCATTGGAAGCACAGACGTGTCAGGTGGTGGTTCTTTTTCTTTATAAATGTAAACATTTAGCACAAAAATAGCGTGTAAGAAATGAACGCATTGATAAAAGCGTTTTTCCGCTGCCTCGCCTTGCTTTTGCCTCCCCCCTGGCTCCAATTCGGTTTCTGCTGGTGGGTTGGGGATGCGTGCGGAAAGACGCTATGGCCCAATCCCAGGGCTCGTCTCAGAGAGCGGACTCTCCTCGCACATCAGGAAGTACAAACACAAGACATCAGCCCATCTTCTGCTCACAGCTGCTCTTTCTCGTCGCTCCACTGGCTGCAGTGGGGCAGGGTCTGGGAGCTGTGGAAAGCCGTGGCGCGCGTCTCTGGGCTCCCCATCGCTCTACACCGGCACTGGTGCCAAAAGCGTAGGGCGCTGCTTACCACTGAGACCCACAGCACTGGGGAACCGGTGACCAACGCGGCGATAGAACCCATTGTCAACATTTCTGAAGGGGAGGAACTAAATATTCTGGAGGAAGACCGGTCACTTCCCAGCGTGAGCGCTCCGATGGCATTGGCAGCCTACGTTGAAGCAACACTGGATTCAACTAGGCTGGCGTTAGCTGAAGAGATCATGGTGGACCAACAGCAACAGGAGATCGGGACCCAGGTGACCATAACCGTGGCCATCCAGGAAGCAGAAGACGAGGAGCCCGCTACGGAGATGCCTTCAAACTCTCTGAATTTCTACGGCGGCAGTTGTAGTGAAGATGATACTGGAAGACGGGGAAAATCAAGGTAAGTTAATTTATTAATGCAAGAATATTATAAAAAACCGTGTTTACGTTTCTAAACGTATTTAGTGGCGCTATATCACTGTAACATTCCTTAATATTGTGAAGGTGTGACGTGACCTCATATCACCAGCACGCCCTTGTATTGTCACCTTCGTGTCGTCACTGACGCAGGTCATTCTAGCGGCGTGTCAATTCGGGAACGGCGTTTTTACCTGGACCTGTTGCCGATATGACCCAGCGTCATGCGTGTTTTTGCTTTAGTACTTTTGCGCAGTGAATCATACGAATGTTTGGATTATTCGAATTCGACCAGCCTAGACCGCGATCACTAAGACTCCGCTGTTCCACTTGCTAATGGCTTTTGGTGTTCATTATGGCATTCAGGTAAAATGGAACGTTCGCTAACTTACTCATGGAGGTGTTACCTTCACCAATACCAGTTTTCATTTGTGAGCACCTTTTTTTTTTTTTAAATCCCCTTGCAATCAGTTATGACTGCAGGGGGGTACGGTATCTGCAACTCCTTAATGGACAGGCAACATTGTAGCACCCTTGATACTGTACTGTTTGGGAAGTTCTGACTGCCAGGATTGCAGTGACTTGCATGGTTAGATTTTCTTTGCTGCTTGTAACCAAAACCACTGGTATTCTGATGGGGCAATACTGCAACTTGATCTCTCGAAGCAGTTATGGTAGCCCTGTGCTTTCCAGCATCTTCAGCGAAGAGTAGCTGCAAGTTGCATTGAGTAACATCCTGAAGATTGTTTTTTGTATTTGAATTGAACTAGTCCAGGTGTGTGTATTGTATACATGCACTACAGTGTAGCTTTGTAGCAGTGGGCATAAGTAAGACATACAATGGGTAAAACGCCCCTTCCACCCAGTGGAGCAGGAACAAGTGGTGGGGAAGCTGGGGAGGAGAGCTGGCAGCCGCCAGACCCTGAGCTCTCTCAGAAGCTGGTGGCCCAGATCGAGTACTACTTGTCTGATGAGAACCTGGAACATGATGCCTTCCTGCTCAAGCACATCCGACGGAACAAGCTGGGTTACGTCAGCATCAAGTTACTCACGTCCTTCAAGAAGGTACCCGGCAACTTCATAAAGAGCTGGTTAAGTTGTTTGTTTACACCATGGGTTCCCAAACTGCCCACAGCCCCCAAAATGATAGGTGACCCTCCCCAGGCCAGTTGGGGTACATTTTGCTGGTTGTTTCCTCCCTCTTTAAAAAATTGTAATCATCCTGGAAATAATCTTGTGACCACACACACTTCGGGGAACCCCTGGTTTGGACTCCCCTAAGTCTACAGTACCAAGGTACAGAAATGCACAAGTTAATTGTCAGATTGAAGCAAAGCTATTTGGGCACAATGGGGGGGGGAGCTAGAACATCCTAAAGCAAATCCAGTCTACTTCTGCCAGAGAAGCTCTTTAATAATGGTTTGAATCTGGAATGAGCACTGGAACTACCATATTTGAACCTTTGTTCTTTCTTGTTGCCTATTCCCAGGTGAAGCACTTGACTCGAGACTGGCGGACGACAGCCTACGCACTGCTCCAGTCCACCATGCTGGAGCTGAACGAGGAGGGGCGCAAGGTGCGCCGGCGGTCTGCTGTCCCCGTGTTCGCCAGCGAGAGTTTGCCAAGTCGCATGCTGCTGCTTAGTGATCTGCACTGTTGGCCAGAGCTGGGCCAGGCCTTACAGGGCAGCTCAGGGGAGGGGGATGGAGCAGGGGCCGGTCCAACGCAGCAGGAACATCTCATGGAGCTCCTGCTCAAGGCCTTTGGGGCGTACGGCTCCATAGCTTCCGTGCGGGTGCTGAAGCCTGGGAAGGATCTTCCTGTGGACCTGAAGAAGCTGAGCAGCCGCTACGCACAGCTCGGCACTGAGGAGTGCGCCATCGTGGAGTTTGAGGAGGTGGAGGCCGCGATCAAAGCCAGCGAGGCTATGGGTTATGGGGATGGAGCGGCTGGCCCACTTGGCGTGAAGGTCGTCCTAATTGGTACCAAGCCACCCAAGAAGAAGCTGCCCAAGGACAAAGCACAGGAGCCCAATGGGACGTCAAAGAACCGCTCCTTGAACAGCCGTGTGCGGGAGCTGCAGTATCAGGCAGAGGATTCTGCTTGTAGCTCCTCTGAAACGGAAAGCAATCCCACCTCCCCTCGCTTTAGCCGCAAGGTCCAGCCGAAGAATAAACTGAGCCCCCCAGCAGCAGGTAGCAGCTACCACCAGAACAACCACCTGAGCCCAGCAGTGTCCCCGTGGTCCAGCCCCTGGTCAAGTCCCCGTGCCAGCCCAAGTTCCCTGCGCAAGTCTCCACACCCTTGCAAGTCACCTCTGGCCAGCGAGGGCCGACTGAGCCCCGAGTCTGGCCAGCGCAGGGCGGACTACTCCTCCGACAGCAGCCTGACTCCCTCGGGTAGCCCCTGGGTACAGCGGCGACGCCAAGTTGCCTCCCAGGAGAGCAGCCCAGTGGGCAGCCCCATGCTTGGGCGCAAGATCCAGAATGCAGATGGACTGCCCTTGGGTGTTCTACGGCTGCCCCGTGGGCCGGATGGAACTCGCGGCTTCCACTGTGCTACCATGGAAGAGAGGGGCAAGGCTGCAGGAACACAAACGTGATCTGGAGTAACCAGTACATCAACCACGAACTTCCAGATTTGGTACTAGCCAGTTTATGCTATAATTTTTTGTTTATATGGCTGATGTGACTTCATGTAAGCTACTGTTACACCAGAAAAAATGAGAGCCGATTTCCATGAAATCGTACAATGGTCTCAAATTTAAAAAAAAAAAAAAAAATCAAGTGATGGACTACTTCCATGAGCATCTTAAAGACTGAGATGGGTGGAATGATGAAATGCTTTTTAAGCCTCCTGGAAGATGGAGACTCATCGTGTGCAGATCCTGTTGTCAGACTTGTACATATTTGTTAAATGTAGACCAGTAGCTCACTGTGCTAAAGGCCTGTGGCGTTACCACTTTGGCCTTCTGTGTTGTGAATTCCCTGAACAATGGCCATACATCTCCTTTTGTTATCTATGCAGATGTAAATCAGTTCTGTGATATAGTTTGTGTTGGCAGTACAGTAATGGAAATGAAGTTTGGTGGGAAGATGTCTTGGGTGGTGAGTGCAGTTGTAGGGGGGGCAGGGTCAGTGGTACGTGTGGTAAATATTGTTTACCCTTGTACAAAATAAACAAATGGCAGATCACTTATGGTCGTGTGTCTTCCAACTAATAACACTCCTTGTGTGGACAATCCCATATTCAAGTGATAATGATACCAAATAAGCACCAAAAATTATCGTTAAGCTACAGTATGGAAGACTGGGTAAGCTAACTACTTGCTGGGTGAGCAGGAAGGTCTATACAATCAGCCTGGAATGGGTCAATGGGCCTCCATTCAAACTGGGGTACCTTTAACTGACAAGTTATTGGTCTAAGCGGGGAAATCCTGCAGCATGCAACTGGACTGTTTCAACTATATGTTGCAAAGAGGAGCTTTTGGGAAACCTACCTAAGTTTAGATGTTGATCTTCAGAGCTGAGCTAACCAGAGAGATTCACCATACAGTTTGTAGAAAGCTACATGGCTTCTACAATAGTGCTAAACTGCTAGAAAAGCAGCATTTATATCTCCCCAGTGTAGCTGCTGCTTTTCAGTTTCTAAATGACAGGAATGTGTTTATACCTAAGTATTTCAGCAGACACCTTTTGAAATTCCTTCATATAAAGGATTTACAATTTTTTTGTGACTGAACACAAACAGAAGCTGCAACACATTGGACCTGACAAGCTTATTTATTAAAGCAGATGTCACATGAGCCACTTTGCTAAACTTTTTCCTTAACTGCAATAGGCTCAAGCCTGAATTTCCCAGTATAACATGAGCAGTGACAATGAATAAACACATCAGAATCATAACGGTTACCACTTAAGGTGTGGCCCAATGAAAATGCTGGTTCCTAGTCCCTGTTAGCATGTCTGAAGGGCCGTGGGCTCCCTGTGAAGGCAGCTGGATGTCGGGAAGACCTCAGGCAGGAGCAGCGCCCATCTCCGCTGCAGCTGCTGCTTGACGGCGTCTGTGGCAAAGCTGCAGCCAATGGCTTGCTGGGAGAGCGTCCACACAGCCTCGCGGCTAAGGCCAAACGTGGCCGCCGCTAGCTGGTACTCCATAGAGAGGCTGGTGCTGAATACGCCCTTATCATCCGTCTAGAGGGACAGGGGGTTCGGTCAAATTTTTATACAGATGCTATTATGAGAAACACAAAGACACTCCGTAACTCACACAGAGCACACAGGGGTGTCCCAGCTGATACCAGTATGGGAAGTGATGCTTCTGGTAGGACACTACAGTCTGACACTTGACATTGGACGTTAAGCACAGCTCTGCAAAGGAGAAGAAAAGAGGATACTGATACTGGATGTGGTAAAGCCTTAATTTGAAGGGTACAGTGGACTTCAGAAAGGCTTATGTATTCAGTGACCTGCTTGCTAATGCAACCTGCCTGACCTTCCAAACATCAACCCAGATGGCTGTAACTGAATACATACAGCAAGCAGAGAGCGTCAAGAGGGTCATAAAATGTTTGGCTAAGAATTACTACAGCTATTATTCATGACCTAAGCAGCTGTCAATGTGGTGTGATTATTGGCGCCAAAAACAGGTTCCAGCATCTCACAAACAAGCCCTCCTATTTTAACATAGTATAGCGTTTAGAGTGTACGGATTATAGTGTGATACGCGAACAAACATCCAGTCAGTGGCAGCTCTGTGGGAGAAAAAGCAACTTGTCAGTAAGTGGTCAGAGGAAAATAACTAGACTTGTTAAAGATAACAGTACGTGCAGAAAAGGAGTGGTGCGCAGAAAAGTATTCAGCAAAACCCTTAAGGGAAAAACTGGGACCCATCTGCTTCTGTCTGGTTCTTCCTAATGGTGGCCATTGAGTATAACTCTCAGGTCCTATAAATGGTTATTTTGAAATTAAAAGCCTGCAGATTTCAGCATCTCTCAAACAAAAGATATGCTACATATTGTTTCAAAGAAGAGTCACAGTGTAATATTCACATTTATTGAAAGAAACTTAGTAACATCAAATGACTGTGTCAAGGTTTGACACCCACTGTCAAATGTTTCAGTATAACTGGCCAGCATGTGCACAGGTGGTCATTTCTTACCCAAAGGAATGTTTTTTTCTCGGACTCTGTCCATCAGGCTCTGAGACCCGCCCACTTCTGGATGTAGGAAAGTTCCATGGCCAATCCTGTCAGGGGGGAGGGTCAGCAGCAGCTCTGACTCCTCCTTCTGGGAAGGAACCTGGGACAGAACTTCACTTTTTTGTATAAATCCAAAGTGTAAATGTGTACTTTCTGAAAACAGCAATTATTACAATAACTGAACAAGAATGAAAATGTAGTTTAACTGAAATTTTGATTAGCTTTAAAATGTATGTCTGTAGTTGACAAGATATTTTATACACTGGAGATCGAAAGTTTGGGCACCCCAAGTAAAAATGTGTATTAATGTGCATAAAGAAGCCAACTGGAAGACTTTTGTAAGGAAGAATGGGCAAAGATAGAATTGAAAGACTCTTGGCTGGCTACAAAAAGCGTTTACAAGCTGTAATACTTTCCAAAGGGGGCAGTACAAGGTATTAACTTTGCAGGGTGCCCAAACTTTTGCAGACACCTTTATTTGGTTTTCTGCTATTTTGAAAGTGTAAATGATGAAAATAAAATCCAACTTTTTTTGACACATTATAAGAATGTCTCATCTGCATTTTGATGGCTTTTGGGGATGTTTCCATCTTTCCTTGGCTTCTTTATGCACATTAATATACATTTTTACTTGGGGTGCCCAAACTTTCGATCTCCACTGTAATATATAGTGTTGGTGGGAAAACACACAGAGTTTCATTACAAATGACAAAGATATTCTGTTCTATTCCAAGTGGTATGAGGCTTTTGGGAAATGGACCCTCAAATGGATGAGAAGTTATTAAGTGTAACTCCAGGTAAAACAACAGAAAGAGTGAAATTTCTGACTTCATGTATTCATTATAATCACAATTATGCTTTAGCACAGATGATTCTGCGCTCTCAGTGCTTAATTTATTTACTCATTTATAATTCGCTTTATCTTTAGATTCACTTGTCGTCCTGTTGTCTATCTGTCTTGTTGCCTATGTTCACTGTCTGCAGGAGCACATGCAAGCAAGCATTTCACTGTACATGGTACTCGTACTTGTACACATGAAAATAAATTAATTGAATTGAATAATATGTTACTTTAGGGAAAGCAACTTTTTGCGATAATGCGGCACTATTGAAAGTGAGTGGTCAGGCCTTGTTGCAGGAAGACCTGTCCTCCTGGCCTGACGTAGCAGTAAGTACCTCAGACATGTGCAGTGCCAACTTCAGCCCACAGTTTCTGGCCTTCTGCAAGGCAGGCAGGAAGTCTTTGCCATGACCCACCTTCAGAAGGAATAAATGTCCCGTAAAATCACACGAGGAACACACCGGCCATTATTAAAGCAAAACGAAGGCTGTGCAAACTAAGAAAATTGTGACAGGATCAACTGACATTTGGGTCACCGCTGAGGTCCACGCCGACAACCAAACCGTCGCTGGCCAGCATGTAATCCTCCGCGAGCTGGACCATCTCCATGGCAACCTCTGCTCCATTCCTTCGATCTACTGCCACCAGGAACCTTCACGAACAATTGGACATGTACTCATCTACCTGTATGCGAAAACATCTTCTAGAAGAAACAGCTGGAGTCTTACCTGACCTCCATGTCTACGTCCTCCTCTTTACACTGTCTGATGGCTTCAATGATGGATTCCACATATCTTCTCTTTGTTAGACCTTACAAAACAAAGGATTTAAAGAATTTAATAAACAATAAAGCTTTTGCTAATGTGAGTGTAGGATGCCAGACAGAACAATATGCAACCGATTTTGCTGGTATATTTACATGTATAATAGCACAATAATAAGAGTAAAGAGATAGACAAACTAAGTGAGATGACTCAGCAGATTAGGATGCCATGGCCCCATGCAGAAGGTAGCTGGTTCAAATCTCAGAGTTTCACTGATGGGCGCATGAGCAAGGGCTTTAACCAATTGTGCCAGGGACTGTCGGACCCTTTCAGATTTCCCAGTTCAGATACACCTTATTCAGCTCAACAGTGAATTGCAAAGTTTATTAGGTGTGTTTTAGCAGGGAAATCTGCAGATGGGCCCTCCAGGACTAGAATTGGGGAATTCTGGTGTGGGGGACAACCACCTGAAATCGTACTATAAAGTGACTGTGTTGTAGGCTGTCGCTTAAAATGTTTTTTAAAGCGATACTCTTGACTTGAGCTTCAAGCAAAAGAGACGATGACTTTTTCCCTCCAAAAAAGCATATGTTAGACTAGCCATGCAAATGCACAAGACCCCCCCCCCCCCATCTCCCCACAGATGCTGGGGAACCCCTGGACAGGATGCCCCACAAGATGGTCATGTCTACCTCATCACAATCATACAGGTTTAATGCACATATTGGGAGAAATATTTAAACGCCGCCAATTCATGCAATGAACTTGAGATGGCCAAAATGGCCCCTAAGGAACTATTTGTGGTATTTGTTGATCCCAGTAGCTGGTGCTCTTGTCTTGCTTTGGGTATGTTTTGAACCCTTTTCCGAACAGACAGCACCATCTAGTGGGATCAAAAAATACAGCAAACGGCTCATGAAAAGTGTCAGTTTAGTCATCATTACTTTGAACAATATTCCCTCCCCTCATGGTGTTATAGCCCATTGTAATTTGCTTATATGGGGCCATACCAGTTTTTGCATCAGCCCGAGGTGTACTCCGCAGCTCCAGGTACCTAACTCCATCTTCTGCAAACTCCCGAATTACTGATTTGGTAACCTAAGAACACATACATCCCTGAATTCCTGCACATTTATTGTGTTCTTCAAGGTAGATACAACATGGGCAACTTAGCAGGGTAAAAATCAACACTGAAGTGACAGCTCTTCGTTGCCATACCATTAAGAGGTCTTCTTCTGTGTCAATAAGTTGATGTATCACTTTAAATACTTGAAAGCACCTGTAAAACAAATTACCTTTACAGCTCTGCTGGCAGAACGTAAAATGTAACAGAGTCTATCTTTGAAATTTGTATTGCATGATCGCAATCAAGCAAACGCTGAGATAAAAATAAGTATTTCTTCTCAGGTTTTTAGGAGTGTTGTTCCATAACGCCATGGGTACGCACTCGTCTAGTGTCCGCCGCTGGCCCTTCAGGATGGCAGTCATACTATGGTCGATCTTCAGAAGCGGTTTGCGGGCTATAAGACGCTCCATAGTTGCGACACTCACAGAGCCGTTGAGGTGAGCATGGAGCTCCTACAGAGACACCAACATTTAAAGCAGACAGCACCATTCAGCAGAGGGAGAAAAACTTCACCATTTAAATAACTCATCGCTCATTTTTATCGACTGGAGCTGGCTAACAGGGAAACAAATATGTTTTTTTACCAATAATATTTTTCTTATCTTCCTAGATAATACCGTTGTATTTTTGCAATACAAATGTTCATTCAAGAACGGATCAATGGCGAGAAATTACCACTTTCGGAAGCTGACGATAAAACAGTTCTGCATCATCCTCCATTCTCAGTATGAAATACGCCTATTAAGCGTTTTTGCTTTTCTGTTGTGCCGTCTTTAATATCAGTATTATAAGCTCCACTAACCCGGTCTCTTATGTAAACATTTCAAAGTCGACTCGCTCGTTGCGACATCGAAATCATCCCACCCGACAATTTCGACACGCACGCTGTAGTTCCGCATTTTACGTTATTCTTAAAACAGCAATAAAAATAGTCGTAAGCAAAAGTACTATATTTTTTCTCCTCGATTTTCGTGTACTTTTTTAAACCTTCTGAAGAATACAAAAAAGAAGATTCCAATTTTTAAAACTGTAAGACGTTTAAAAATACTTCATTATAAATACTTTATTAGTGAAGATATTAGAACGAGACGAGATGTCTTTTTTTCACAGTAGGCTACAACCAGCGGTATAAATTGCTTTGTAAATGTATTACGCAGAAAACAGTTAATTCAGATTATCGAAGGATAATTGAAAGCGAGGAAGTGTTCTCCGGAATAATTTCGATTAATCTATCAATATAAGGTCCGGGCACATTATTAAATCACCTGGTCTCCCTATATCGAACGATTGCTGCTTAACACAATAAACATAACTGACATAAATCAGCAAATCAACAACAAATCTGCAGTGACAGAACCGCATCAGCAAGACAGAGGGCTGAGAATCTTTGATTGAAATGATTAATTATTAATAATTTGGATACGGACATATGCCCGCGACCATGACCAGGATAAGGATACATGGATGGAGAGATATTAACGAATTCTTTGTGAATGGAGCGTGCTACGTGAAATTTAACACATTCCAAACAGTTGCTTATAGCTGGTAGTTTTTACCATAGGGGGGCAGTATTTGTACATGTTTTGGAGCTTTATTTAAACCAGATAGTATGCCATGCTGATGGCCACTAGGGGGCACTTAGCTAGCACTCGAGCCCAAACTCTGTCCTGCACTGAGAGTAGGGGGGGGGGGGACTGGACTGACTACTAAAGATAGGTGCTCCCATGAGATAGCAGTCTGCTCAAATTGCCTGGGAATCCACTTCATCTCATAAACTTAGGCAGCAGTGGAGCCGGCCAGACCAGGTGGGATGGGATCCAGGCTTCTGGGAAAGCCCAAGGTGGCTGGATCTCCCTCTGCTTGTCTGAGCAGAGATCACAGGGTCTCACACTCTGCAGAGAAAGGCATTTCTTTGTTTTTGACTATACTGGCCTGACAAACTAGCTAAGCAGGGCCCCAGGTTTAATATTCTGTTATATTCTGCCATGCGATTTCATTAAGGCAATACATCTTATCCTAAGATTTTCATTTATACTTTTATTTGCCTGAATGGTTTTCATGATTCCTCTTTGACTACAGCTCAAGGGGTTATGAATTTTACCTTCTTCCCAAGGCAATAATGCCATTACTCAAAGGATCCCATCTCCCTAATAAGTTTGCAATTATAAATGTATCAGGCAATGTGGCTGCTTGATGCAGTCTAAGGGTTTGCTGTAGTTTCTACCAATAGCTTGATGTCTCACAAGTCAAGGAGGTTGTGTAAGTGACGTTTGAGGGCCCATTTCTCTTTAAATGTTGATGGGTACCCAGAATCCTGAGCTAGAGATAGCAGCTACAGCATGCTTTCTTTGCCCGCAATTCCATTCACTCCACTGCTGTCACATTCCACTGCGGCTTGGTTGCTATTTATCCCCGTTTCATCTGGCAGTCAGCGCAGACGCGTCTGCATGTTGTGCTGCCAAAGCGGTGACTCAGTGCGGCGGGAGACGCGCGCCGTTGTGAAAACAGCTTACAAACAGACAAGCCTCCTCCCCACGGACTGAAGCGGCACATATGTCGACCGCGGAAGAGCTGAGTGAAAGTGTTCCCAAAGCTGGCTGTCAGAGGCGGGGGGGGGGGCAAGGCTGGCCACCTCTGCCTCCCCATCCCTACAGAGAGGCCTCCCCTCGCTCCAGGCTGCGGTTTTATTAGCTCTGGCTCCACATGACCTCATCTGGAAGATGGCCCTGGTGGAGAAGGAATCAGGAGCCAGATGTGGGTTTAAGCTCTGGATGAACTATGTGCCAATGCATGTGTGTGGTACGCAGCCCCACCATATGGTTCCCATTCCCAGGCGCACAGTTCATTTCTCAGTGTTATTCTATGCTAGAAACAAATGAAAACTATTATCTTTCTAAAGGAGTGCTGTTTGAATAGTGGCCTGCTCCTCAGCCTGCAGTAATAGGGATTTGTGCCATGGATCACCAGCCAGATTAAAGCCCCACAAGATCTGGCTTCACCCCACACAGGCCTTTGATTGTGTAAGTACCCAGAATCCCATTCAGGTCGTCGTTCTCCCCTCGGCAGGCTTGGGCACACAGCGAGGCAACGCCACTCCAGTGCTCCTTCAGCTTCAGATACTCCTCTCAGAGGAGCTACAAAACACAAGCAAAGTTAAAAGATTTACAGGCAACATGAGTAGCTGAGGGTTTTGAAGAAAGCCTGTCCTGGGAAACTAACTGTATTTCCACCCAGAAAGGCCGAGGCAAGTGTGGCCAGGATCTATTTCTGCCTGTTTGGGTTTTATTTTTACATAAATGTGGTGTCATGGCCATTGTGGTGGCACAATAATTCCACTACCAGCAAAAAATGAGCTTATGCATCCACCACACTAATCAGTATAGTTTGCCACGCAGCAAATTCAGAGCAAGTTGCACCAGTGGCTTGAGAGAGCCATTAATGATGACAGCTTTTAGCTCCTTACCTGTGATCTTTTATTGGTATCTCAATAAACTCAGATGCCTTATAATGATCTCATTCTACACTCTGTGGCAGACGTGGGCCATGTGTGTATGGGAACCAGATGGCGCCGCCACTTTAAGGGCTTTAATTGAATTTGAGTTCTAATGTGGTGACCTCATCTACACAATCCATCCTCCACTCTCAGTACTGGTCCAACCAATTAATGCTTAGGGATCATATTTTAGCATAACACTACTAAGTCTGGAACTCTAGTGTGGTTATTAACAGGCTTCTGTTAATGAGGGATTTTGTGTGATTGGTTTAGATGCTGTGGAAGATGGTCTGCTGGGTTTGGTAAAAGAGGGGGGGTGATGGGGCGAGGGAGGGGGTGATTGGGGGGCAGGGTGCATTTGGCGATCTTTGGTTTGTGTTGTGCTGTTATGTTCTGGTAACACTGATGCCTGTTTTTCTTGGTTCCATTTCAATACTTATCTGATTACTGTCACTACTATTCTGTGTTCTTGTGTAGTATTATAATTTATATGCGGTGTTACGTTATGGAGAATAACAACATAAAAACAGAGAAATCATAAAAATGGATGGATGGATGGATGGATAAAAAAAAGAACAGTGGGCTTCTTTATTTGTTCTACAGAAGCCAACTGGACGCTGGAATGAGTTGCGTTGAGAAACGGTGGTAAAGATATGAACAAGTAAAAGGGTGAATTGTCCTGCTTAGACCAGATTTCTGACACTGTCCCTCTCACTCATGATCCATAAGACATCATTGCTAAAGTAGGTTTGCTGTTGGCTTATTGCGCTTTTGCAAATTGTCTCGTGAAGAACCAGGAAGAAGAAGCCTGTCCTTCAGCTCTCATACCATGTTTCAGGGTTACATAAAGCCCTATTCTTCATACGTCTGGCTCACCTCTACCGATCAAATATAAGCCACTGCTTCACATCTTTGGACCATCTTTACTCATTTAAGAGCTTTCCCTTCATCTTTCGGGATTCTCAGCGGGGGTGCCATAATCGCGTGTCCCCGCTCTTCGCTTGGCCGCCACCTTCCTCTGCTCTCTCGCTGTGCAGTCCCATGAGTAAATCTTGTCAGGCTGAAGCGAATCCAAGCCCCTGACCTCCTGGCCTGCCCCTGCGTTAACCCCTGCCACTCCTCTCGAAGCCAAAACGATTCTATTCAATTTCATTAAGACAGCATGACATCCTCAATGGCAGATTATTTGGGACATATAATGTAGATGCAGCAGAGGAATCCAGAATGTTTGACTGGGAATCGTAAAGGGGGAGGGGCAATGTATTGCTTGGGGATGCATTTGGGGTTAGATTATTCAGTATTGGTATAAAAAAAAAGTGAAGATATGTATGCAAAATAATGCTGTTAAGTAGGAAAAAACTGATACCAACTGATGCCAATACCAATGAATAAGTAATATCAGTGATACATAATACTGGCTATAAAAGACGAGATCACTCTTCAAGCTTTGGCAATAGCTGCAACTCATTGATACATTAATAAAAGTCTCAGGGCTGAACCTCTGAGCCAAAATTTGCTATTAATTTTACAGGCTTTTTATTAACATTTTTGTTTATAAGTTTTCTTTTGTGAGTGGAGTATTACCCTTTTCAGGTCTAAGCCATAATTGAAGGACTAAAGAAAAAAAAATAAACGAAAGGGTTGTTTAGAAAATCTGGGGTCAAGAAAAATACCAGCAGAATGAGCAGAGATGAGATGCAGGGGACGGAGAAGTGTGATGGTCGAGACGGAGTATCTGTGCCAGTTAACTTCAGCATGACTGGCAGAAGAGGTAGCCTGCATTAGGTGGGGTATAGTTGTGGGAACGTGCCCCCCCAGGCATGTGGAATCCTCAGGAGGATACCCTGAATGGCAATGTGAGATCCAGCCCGATTCGACAACCTGGGAGTATTCCTCCATTCACGTCATTTATCAGCTGCTCATGGGAACGGTCTGTCAGGTAGCACAGCCAGGCGAGGGAAAGCACTGTGAGATAGGATGTAAACAACAGAGCCTCTATGCTATTATTCTACCAACCCCCTCGTGCATGGGCCCCCTCCCCTCAAGATTTTAATTGGCCTTAGTTTCACCGCAATTCCATGAAGAGCTCTTCAGCATCCCCTTCTCCTGTTCCCTCTTCTTTGGGTATGTTGATACAATTAATGAGGCCAAGATATTTGGGTTGAGAGGCAAAGTTATACGCCGGGTGGGGGGGGGGGGGTTAATCCTGGAAGAACCAGAAAGGTCCTTCTCAACCCCCACTGATACACATCACAGTCACTCAGTCTGGGGATATTCTGTAAGCATGAATAGGACATTGTACTAGAAGAAGAGGAATCCAGGCTTCTCCTGTGGTGCTTCTTCTGTAGTTGGTTTCAGGAAGAAATAAAACATTTGACAAAATGAATTTAAAAAAAAATTGGCTCTTGCACAATACGGGTACAGTTAACCCCCCTCCCCGTATTTCAGGGTTCTCTGCTGATGTTGTTTTTGATTTGGTTCCCAGAAGCTGAGCAGAGGTCTCAGGGACCGTAAGAGCAATCTGAGATGTTTTATTCTTCCAAAGAAAACGAAATCAACTCGCGTCAATATGCTTCACAGCCCCACTGCTGAACGAAAAGCATGTGGGATCCAGCTAGATAGAACTATTATGACTAAGCGTGGCTGTGTCCACTGGTGTGTAACTATGGAAAGCAACAATTAAAAAATAACAGCTTCTGCAAACAGCTAGCTGGATACCTGACAACTTAGTAAATGTTTGGTTTTGCTGACTCTAGCTTTTTTTTGCAAAGTCTTCAAGGCTGTACCACACTGGGTGTTATATTACAGCAAAATGCTTCAAAAAAAGTCAGTAGAACGCTAACGGCTAATACATAAAGCCAAGTAAAGCAACATGTGGCGCTGTTTACTACCCCAGTGTATTTATGCACATTAAAGCAAAACAAAACGAAGGGAAGTCAGTGCGAAAGGTACAGCAAGCAGACCAGCGCCATATTTCCCAGTCCAGCATGTACTTGCAGTGAGAAAGCGCCCTCAGGGATTTGCAGGCAACTGTGAATAGTGTTTCTTTTCCACACTAAACCACAGACTGGCAGAAATTTACTCTCCTCAACCCCAGCTCCAGGAAGCCATTCCCTCATAGTATTAAATGGATGGATAACCTAAACCAGTTGTAAAACGCAAACATTCATTTGTTTCCAAACCAGTTTAGACCAGTAAATCCTATCAGTACACCAACTGGTACAGCATAGCTAATATTTCCAAATGAAACCCACAGCTATATCTTCAGGTGCATAATGAAAACTACTTTAGCTCTCCAAAACCTTGTTTGCTTTAAAGCAAACTGCATTTTTATAACATTGATATATTAAACTAAAGGCTTGGTATCCATAAACAAAGTAGGCCTACACTACTATTTCACCACATACAATAATAATACGATGGCATATTTATATACAAATAATGAAAAAAACTGAAAACTAATCATCGCTCTGATGGCGTTTTTCCCCATTAACCATGCACATTAACCTCTTAGAATTTTTTAAGAAATAAATCTGGGATACTGGCTAGCTAGGGACATTCTATCGCCAGTTGGTGCTATAATACAAAAAGAAACCATGCCAACCATGTGGAACAGATAAAAGTGTGCAATGTAACTCACGAACGGGTAGGAAAACAGCAACGCACAAAGCGGCAGAAATTTTAGTGCATTGGTGCTCAAATGATAGCATAAAAGAAGATTTGGTTGTTGAATCCCCTACAGGCATCCAGTCTCTAAAAGCCCAAATTTTAAATCATATGGATGTTGATGCAGCAACCCATCCTGGAGCCTGGGGGGAGGGGGGGGGGGGCCGCACCCTACCTATGCATTATTACTCCATTCACCAGTGAGGGGGGCAAGTTTATACAGCATGTGAGATATATGCACATTGGGGTTAAATTCAAACCAAAAACGTGTAAATACAACGAAATAGGGCCTTTTGCTAGCTGTGGTGTTAATTAGCTGCCATGATGGTTTTGTCAGTCAACCACATGGCTGATTAAACCACTAAACAGGGCCTGGTTCATCTTTAAGGAAATAGTGAACCGCATATTCTGTGCTTTTAAAAATGATTTTGAATGGACAGAATCATGTGTTATGGGGGGTTCCTTCGTTTTTGGTCAATGTTTAGTTTAAGAACTACTCCAGAATTTGCGCAGATAAGCCACCAAGAGCTGACTGCAGTTTTAAACGTTGGGCTAGCCTAATCTATTTTGTACTAACAGCAAAGACGTCTGGACACAGGCCCATTCACGAGTCTTAGTGGAGTGGGGGTAAATTATTTTAATGAGTCAGTTGGATGGTTAGCTAGTTTATTGTTTCAAACGCTTTAATCATATTTAAAGGCAGCAGTGCTAGTGACGCAATATCTTTATCGTTGTTTTCGAAGCATTTATATCATCAAGAAGATGCATTCATCGTTATAATTGCTTCAAACGGAAAGTTATCGCTATAACTGATGTTGGCACTTAAACGCAAAAAGAGAGACTTGATACATCTTCAGAGGTATCAACGTGCACGTTATGGTAAATAACTCTAGGCTACATTATAAAAATCATCGAGTTTATGTTGGTCATTGCCAAGTATGTTCCGTGTTTTGGCAAATTCAGCCATTCATGATATATATATATATACTAAATAGCTTTCATTGTGTAAATGAATAAGGAGATCGACGCAAACATCTCACTAAACACTTATGGTAAATCAGCGTCCCCCCTCGATGAAAAGGCAGAATAAGGAGGGGCAGTGGGTCAATTGTTAAAGAAAGTAGGAGAGATGGAGGAAGGGTGGGTGACTGCTAGAGGAGCACTTCAGTTAATTTAACTACTTGATCCCAGAACCTCGCCTGTTCTCTCGCGATTCACCCCAAATATTTGAAGTGAGATGCTCACAAAGGACGGGCGCTGGAGTGGGAAGAGGAGAGCAAACGGAAAGGAGGAACGCTCCCGTGTTTATCTAAAGTCTAATAAAGTCCCAAGGACAACATAAGGCGATTAAACAATACACAACATATATAAAAGAGCAACACATACAATGAAACAACGTGCGCAGTGATTTATATGTATGTTCCAATAAGAACAGGAGTTACATTCATTTCAAATAACTAGTTCTCTAAATGCAGTGTAATAGAAGGTTGTCCGACGTACTGAATCAAACATGCTAAAACCCATTTTCCACACTGTACGACAACATACTTTACCACACACACACACAGATATTTGTAGTTATGTCTTTGTGGGGACTCTCCATTCATTTTTAAGGGAAAAACTCTAATCCCAACATAACAACCTTAACCCCTCCAACCCTAACTTTAACCATAAGTAACCAAACTAAATACGATACTTTTGGCATTTTTACGTTTTTGATTGCATTCACAGATCTTTGCACACACACACACGCACAAAAGGATACCCTCGTTTAATATGATAATCCATCTCCCAAATATTTATCAAGTACCCTTCACACAAATTTAACAAGCCGCCTCTCATTTACGTTTTCCGTATAGCTCCCCCTGCAATTTCAGAAATGTCTGCACCAGTAGAATATTAACATCGCCAAATGCAACAAAATAAAGCAAGAAGGCAACTTGGAGGCACCGGACAGAGGGACCCCCGAATCGGTCCGCGTGTCCTCTCTCTCCGACTTCATTTCATAGTCCTCATCCTCGTACACATCGTCCATCTCCCCGTACGACGTGGAGACGCCGTTATCCCCAATAGAGCAGAGTTTGCGCATGTTGTCTTTCACCACCTCGCAAAAAGGTCTCTCCACGCCGTCGCACACGCAGCGGTTCAGCAACATCCCGCTGGGAATTAAGAGCATCTGTTGAATTGTGGTCCTGCACCTTGTTGTGCATCTCCTGCCATTGAATAACTGGCCACAGTTGGACAGGTAGGCGGTCAGTTTGGAGTTGCAGTTGGGCTCTTCCTCACACCGCTGGCGGGCTTCAGTGCATCCTATTCCCGAGGCGTCTCCAGGATGTCTTCTTGGAAGGCAAGGCTCGATCGCCCGTTTCGCCCTCCTACATTGTGTGTCTTGGCCACAGTCACATGTTTCCAGATCTGGCCCATTGCGAGTCTGATTTAGCCTTACCAAGGCACTGATGCAGTGACTGGGACATTGACGTCGGTTCCCCCTAATATTAGCTTCACATGCCGCTAGGTACTGGTTGTAGGCTAGTTCGCAGTCTTTTTCTTGCTGACACCGAAGAAGCGCCTGCCAGCAGACATAATGGGCATCGAGCGCTACCAGCACCCAGCCGAAAATGGCCAGAGCGCAGAACCAAGTTGTCATGTTTCCTTCCCCGATGCAGCCGCACTATTTCACAGAACTTTCACTTTAGAAATCCCCACGTCCACAACTTTTCCGATAGCCATGGCGACATCCTGCATTTATATTAAAAGTACAAGCAAAAAAAAGCAAGCCCATTTATACTGGGGGTAAGACTGGGCTTCTCACTTGCAGCGCGCTGCACGGTTTGACAGTTTGCAACACAAAAGACGAGCTTGTTGCAGGAGTGTAACTCACCGGTCAGGATACGATAAAACCCCGTAGTGCTGTGCAGGATTTCCACCTCATCCAAACACTACGACTCCCAGGCAAAAAAAAGAGAGCGGAGATGAACTTCATCTTAAAAAAGAAACCGAAAAAGAAAGAAAACTTCTCAGTCTATCCGGCATTGTCCACGTCACCGTACCCTGTCATGAGTAGAAAACACCGATTTGTTTCGGTTTTATGGGTTTCGGACTGTGCATTTTCTCACCGCGGCACGTCCATCTCTCTCCATTCTGTTTTTCATCTCCCCCTACTTTCTCTCCCGCTCCTAACTTTCGCTATTTCTCCCCCTACCTGCGCCTTTGTCCCTCGCACGGTTACGCTTCACGCCTCGTTAAGCCTCTTGCTGTCACCCCCCCCCCCCCCCCATCCGCCCCCTTAAAAAAAGAAGGGATAAGTTTTTCCTCCCCCTCTCATTTATAGGGGTGCGCGAGGATTGGCCGACGTGTAGGAGTCAGACGTGGGATTCATTTCCATAGCAACTATGGGGTTTTTTGGCAATCTGCATGTCACAGAGAATAAAATGTTAATATTTTATATTTTAATAGAACTTGCAGCCTGTGTGGTCTCCTTAAATTCATTCTTCTTGTCAGATAAAATGTTGCTGCCAAAGTAACGCCAGGAGACCGAATAACAAGCAACAGACGGCGTTACACAGCTAGAGGCTCGCATGTGGACCCTCTCCGCTACAAAGGAAGGCAAATGTGTTTCTGTTTAATGATAAGTCTAGGCGCAAAACGTCTTACGGCGAGGTAATTGCAAAAATAAATTATAAAAAGGAGTGCTGCGTCACGACCCCGACTGCCCTCTTTGCACTTTACCCTCTCGCTCACTCCCCCCATGCTGTTGGGCTTTTAAGCTCTGATTGATAGGACTGAATGGGAGAGAATAGTATTTTCTGGCCCGTTACCCCCCTTTGTGTCAGACTGCCCATGCTTTGGCCCAGTGTCTTTCGAACCCAAAGATTGTTCACGCCTTGCAGCCAGCGTATAGAGGAGGGCTTCAGCATCAATGTATTTTACAGCGCTTTCCTTTCATGGTGCACTTGAAAACTGCCAATGGAAACAGGCCCTCTCCCATTGATATGGAAACTACCTTGATCCCTCTAACCACCAAAATTGATGAAAAAAACACACACGGCAACACTTAGGGTGTCTGCCTGTTTGCAAAACTAAGATTCAAGCCTTCACCCTTCTGTGAAACATGGGACATAATCTCATTCTGCCAGTTGGGTGACTGTATGTCAGATTTAACTAGACTGAAGTACGAGACAGTCAATGACTCCTGATTTCTGTAGTCCTACGGTGATACTGTATGCAATATGTCTAAATCGTCGAGCTACTGTGGTACCGCCCCCTGGTGTTCATATGAAATATAACATCAAAATGTAGAAACAAAATTGTCATTATTTTAAATGCTTCATGTTTTTATAGACCATTGAAAATCACGGAAATACAAAAACAACAGTTTGAGCTGAGAATACGACAAACGAATCTCTCCTTCCTTTGTTCTGGCCTCTACAAAATGTATTCAGTGCCCAGATTAGTGGTAAATCATTTCCTAACACAAAATGATCCTTCCTTCTCCATCGTCCAATATTGGAAATGGCTACTACAAATAAAATGGCCTTTTCAACTGACTCTGAATATGGACAGACCAAGCACTATGTATGTAACAAACACGAAGACTTACAATAGTCCAAAATGAAAAGGACTTTACTAAAATGGGGAGATAGAGAGGATCTAAGGGATGGGGGGGGGGGGTGTTGATATGCAGGGGTCACAAAAAGACCACACAGATGCCGTTTGCATGACATATGCACTCATTTTATGCTTTTGTAAATCAGGCTGAATACACAAAGTTGTATAAATAAACACTATAAAAGCAGCTAAAATTCTCTATATGTTCCACTTGGTATGAGTGATGTATGCGCCATTCTCCTATTGTATGCGCTATTCTCCAACGCAGGTGAAGTGACACGGTAAATTCCCAGTAAAGACTGGATGTAAAGCATTCAGTCCCATGATCAGTCATAGAGTTTATAAAGACGAGAAGTTTAGACACATTACAGTGGTGTTTCAGACATCACAGTCTGCTAGACGGCTAAATAGGATCATGATATTTGTTACAGGATGCATGTCAGGGGAAAAGGGTCTGGCTGCAGCTGCTCAGAATGTGCACTCTCAGCCATCTGCACTCTCAGCCACTGATATCAGGTGCACTCTCAGCCACTGCACTCTCAGCCATCTGAATGCTCAGCCACTGATATCAGGTGCACTCCCAGCCACTGCACTGTCAGCCACTGCACTCTCAGCCATCTGCACGCTCAGCCACTGATATCAAGTGCACTCTCAGCCATCTGCACGCTCAGCCATTGATATCAGGTGCACTCTCAGCCATCTGCACTCTCAGCCATCTACACGGTCAGCCACTGATATCAGGTGCACTCTCAGCCATCTGCACGCTCAGCCACCGATATCAGGTGCACTCCCAGCCACTGCACTCTCAGCCACTGCACTCTCAGCTATCTGCACGCTTAGCAGCCCCTGATATCAGGTGCACTCTTAGCCATCTGCATGCTCAGTCACTGATATCAAGTGCACTCTCAGCCATCTGCACTGTCAGCCACTGCACTCTCAGCCATCTGCACGCTCAGCCACTGATATCAAGTGCACTCTCAGCCATCTGCACGCTCAGCCATTGATATCAGGTGCACTCTCAGCCATCTGCACTCTCAGCCATCTACACGGTCAGCCACTGATATCAGGTGCACTCTCAGCCATCTGCACGCTCAGCCACCGATATCAGGTGCACTCCCAGCCACTGCACTCTCAGCCACTGCACTCTCAGCTATCTGCACGCTTAGCAGCCCCTGATATCAGGTGCACTCTTAGCCATCTGCATGCTCAGCCACTGATATCAAGTGCACTCTCAGCCATCTGCACTGTCAGCCACTGAACTCTCAGCCATCTGCACGCTCAGCCACTGATATCAGGTGCACTCTCAGCCATCTGCATGCTCAGCCACTGATATCAGGTGCACGCTCAGCTATAACAGGAAGGGCAGGGGAATCAAGCGCTAACTTAGTTCTTGAGGTCAGTGTGAACGGTATGTTAAGGTTTATTATTTGTATTACTGAATTAAATAATTACAAGTTTATTTCATGCCATACATAATTGCAATGTAGTGCATTAGTAACCTTTTTCTCTGACTGGAGTGATTTGTTTCAGTTAAGGCAACTACTAGCCAATTAACTCACGTTATGTTATGGCGAAATAGACACATGTCTACTTTTACAGAGCTTTTCATGGAGTTATCTTGTGAATGTCTTAGTTTCCAGCATATCCTACTGAGACCCCATCCATTCATTTATGTCCATTGTAGTGGACATTTTGTTTTTGCATCTATCTTTTCACTAATGCAAGGAAACATATTTATTTCTGTTGTACACTAAAGAGGACATGCTGTGAAATTAGAAAAAAAAACAATTTTGAAAAACAAAAAAATCTAAATTGTAAGATGTCTTATTTCCTCCAAAGACAGAAAACCTAAAATCGAAGAACATTTTTTCCTTGGGTAATATAGGATATAGTTTTTAAATTTTTAGTTGTTCTTGTGGGTTATTTAAATCAGATGTTCTTATTGGTTTGTTTTGTTTATTTTATTTTTTAATCTCTTATCTGAAAAAAATAAACATTTGATTCTTGATGTCGTATCCAGTGTTCTTTGTTTTTTTTCTCATCGATCTTATTAATATTATTTCATATGTCATACATATATGTATATGTGTAACAGTGGTTATACAGAATTATTCTGTAAGGGGACACGCGCGTGTGCGTGTTAGTGAGTTATGACAGCTGCACAATTAATTTTTCCTTGGAATAACAACGGAAAAAATAAAGTAGCAGGGTCTGAACATCAGTGCTCTCGCTACGCTACCACGGCCACAATGCTAATAATTACAAGAATAACATGTGAGCATTTAGTTTAATTAAATTGATTTTGTATTTAAAATGTAACATTTTAAATAAACCAACAACGGCCAGCCAAACAACATAAATATACACGTTAACATGATTAAGAATATTCCATATCGTTCATAACTGGCAAAACAGTAACTCGAAAACGTACCATTTTTATACTTCATTAGCACTAACTTAGCAAATAGGAAACTTCCTGTTATGGATGAGTGTGCACCTGATGTCAGTGGCTGAGCTGAGCGGCTGCAGACAGACCCTATTGGGAGCAAGATGGTGCACGTGTCCTTCGGGTGGGATTACATGACACAGCACTTCTCTGCACACTGTTTGAGGTCCTCTATGCTGGCCTGCGCCTTATCCTTCAGCTCGTCCAGGTCCACGTTCTGGATGTTGCTCAGCTGGCCGATGATGGACTGCTTGTGCTCCTCCTCTCGGTTGTCCTCGGCGATCATTCTGGCCAGATCAGTGGGCAGTTGCACCTCCCCTCCCTCCTGGATCTGGGCCACATCCGTATCATTCTAGAAGGAAGGAACCAGAGATGCAAAAAGCAACCAATCAAATATATTAGCAATACAGGTCAAGGTAGATGCCGGTGTAGAGGACAAAGGAAATTCAGAAACATGCTTTTTAAAAACACTGTCTGGCAGCATTTAAATGAGGAGAGTGTGACTTCAACACAGCCCCAACATCAATTTCCTGTAGTTTTCCCCTACACTTGTTTTGCAATACATGAGGCATGAACTGCATGTACATTTGCAGGGAAAATAAAAGAAAATGCAAAAGAGTGATAAATGCATCATTAACCTGTGTCAGCCTGTATTTGTCTCGAAAGTGAGTCCTGACAGCAGCACGTTCTGCTTTCTTCTGCGCAAAGCTGGCTTCTCGCTCCTTCCTGGGGACACACATATAAAACGCAGTGATATCTGTTGAGAAACATATCTCAGAAGCAATCAAATCACTTGTACGCGTGGGGAAATGAGACACGCGGCACGACTCTCAGTGGAAACAAAGGGTAAAGCTTCAGTCTCACCCTCGCATTCGCTGTGATAGCACCGTGTATGTTTACACAAACTGAATACACATATTTAGACAGTAAAAAAAACATTTAGACAATGATGGACAGTAACAGTAATTATTATTATATAATAAAATCCATTTTAAAATAAAGATTTCTTATTAATTATTTTAATATTAATAATAAACCATTAGTACGGTTAATTATAATAATATTGTTGTGCAGACGTCAGGGTATCGGGGAATACAAGGTTTAATTACAAGTAAGGCAGACAAAACGGAGCGAACTGAGACGCGGACGATATGAAAACAACTAGAAACAGCTGATCACACTGGGATTCCACACTGGGTTAACGAGGGGGCGTGGCACACGGAAGCAGCGGACGATCGGCGCAGGACACATTGTTTGGATACATTTATTTTCTTACTTTACAAATCACTATTTTGATAAATGTGCTTAGATGTGTTTAGTACAGTATATGCTCTTCTTGTTTTATCCGGTTCATTTTGTGTTTAAATGCTAAAAAAAACATATTTAGGTGCCATTTTTTGGGGGCCGGGAACCAATGAATTTGTTTTCCATTATTTCTTATGGGGAAAATTCGATCACAACTCGAACTTTTAGGATTCTATCCGGAGTTCTGAACGGATTAAATTCGAGTTCTGAGGTACCAGTGTATTTACATCTTTTTATTAGTAGCTTGCAGCAGTAATTGAAATTCCAGATTGTCAGGGGAGATCCACAGTTATCACCCAAAACAACTGTAAAGTGTTCCTTTGTCTAGCTGCTATATAATGATATACTTTAAAAAGGTTATTATCATACATAATAATAACAGAATAAGGGACTAAATGTGTTCTGTCCAGCGATCATATACTTACATATTTATCTAAGTGCGCAAACAGTACACAACCAGCAGAGGGCAGTCAGGGACAATTACTGTACATATATTGATCCTGAAATTGAGATGTTTATCCTTGAATTGATGGGTATTTCAGTAGGATTTATAAATACTGCATGAATAGAAAATGATCTTTAAATTTTGCTGAGTGGGCAGTGGTTACTCCACTCATTTTTGTGCAATCACGATAAGGGGTGCAGGGTTACCAGTCGCCTCTGGGTATTTTTACCTCATGTCAGTTACAGTGTGTCCATATAACAGGTATCTATCAGAAAGCAGTGCTTTTCGCGTTACAGTCCAATCTCACTATAAAGCAACAGCACAATAATCAGATTAGGCTTGCCAGCACACGCTAACAGGACTAAACGCTTGTTATGTACAGTGAACTCACTCTTCTTAACTGTTCTATGGGTTAGCTGCCAGTCTCCAAGGTACTCGCTTTTAACTTTTTTTTTGGTTAATGTCTGCGAGTAGGAGAGCATCCCCTCCGAGGGTCCCGCCCCAGCCAAAGGGAGACTGGCTGCCCCTGACCTTTTTTCACTTCATACCTTATTTTACGCGGCAACGTATGTGGGCGCCTTATCGCCACATAGCAGTGGTTAATAGCCGATTAAAATAAGATTAAAAGTCTAAACTCTAAAGTTAGTAGGTAGGCTACTGGAAACAACCACTGCACTATAGGAAATATCTAAATTACTTAGTTGGAAAATGATCGTTCAAGTTGCGCCTGCTATTCCAAAAAGGCAGGTTTATCTGAAATCGGTATGTTTTTCATACATTGATTATAGACCTAGATATCGGAAACGCATATTTTGGTATAACTGAAAAAACAACAAATTAATAACAATTATAATAATATCATTTTTTATTTATAAGCGACTTTCAAGACACTCAACGACACCTTATGATCACATTATTCAACAGGCAGCGCTGTGAACTGACTACTCAGAAGATATAACACTAATATTCGCACGATGATTTTGTTCACTTTACAACAAACCCAATAGTGAAAAGGAGCTGAACCCCCCTTACACGTGTAGCCTACAATAGTTCCAATGTAGAGCGTAAAGCACTAAGCAAACGTTTATCTGCGAAGAGATGTGTGTGAGCATAAAACCAGCGACTGCACGTCACTGTCCGCAAACAGCCGTGTAACACCGGCAAACACCCCTCACTTACTTCTCATCCACTATCTGCTGCTGGATCGCCTCGTACTCCTCCTGCGTCGTTCCTTTCGCTGCATCCTCAGACTTCTCTTCCATTTCTTCTTCCCCCAAGCCGCCAGGTAGTGTTTTCAGCGGCCCCCCCACCACGTGTTTTATCAAAAAAGACATACTACAGTATAAAGGATTTTATAATAATGCCTTTCCAGGAGTCTCCTCCAGTTACTTTTCGGAGGGTCAGAAGGTACAAAACCACTGTGTTTTACCAGTTTTCTTGAAATGAAAATCTTCGCGTTCTGGTGCTAATTTAATTAAAAACAACCATTAAGATGAAGAAAGTTGAAGTGGATATTACTGTCCACGCAATGCTGCCTTAGAGATGGTGGGGAGGGGAGCGATCAGCACCGATTGTGGCGGACAGCGCCCTTCAGACGGAGGGGCTTCATTGGATGAGGGGTGGAATAAGCAGGTTTGACTCAACGTTTTTCCCTCCTTTCTTTCCAATTTGGACTCTATCCAATCCCGTATCCAGGGTTGCCAATTTCAGTCAGCTGGCTGGAGTGAGATTTTCAGTTCGAGACTGCATACGCATTAACATCCACGTAAGAGTTTCGTCGCATTATACTCTGCAGATTTTGCAAAATACCTCAACGGTTTTAATGTATCAAAATTTACGTTTATAATGGGATATATAGACTTGTAAGATTTCTTGCCTGAGCGTGAGAGTGCGAAAGCCTGAGTGTTACGCTAGATGCATGAAAGTTGGCATCCCTGTTTCTGACAGGCAGACTGGACTTGGGACCGAGGAAAGCAATATTTGCGCTGTGAATAATCCATTTTGTAATCGTGTTAAGACTAAGCGAAATGGGCGAGGCGATTACACTTTAGGCTTTGACAGAGACAAATAGAGAAATACATAACGTGGGACGCTAATATTTTTTTTCAGCGTTTATAGTAACTGGTGTAATGCTTTACAGTATTAATTTTTTTTTGTTTCATTTGACACTACAACAGCCCTGGCTGTTCATTTTACTTGTACAAAGACTGAGATGAACTGGCTAAATCAAAATCAGCAGTCTGATATGAAATGATAGACTGCTCCGATAGTAAAACAGTTACAGCCATCCATTATAATCTACATAAAGGACACAAATTTTGTAGTTTCCTCGTCCCCATAACACCACAACTGTAACAGTATATTATATTTGGTTGTAATGTAATGAAAATGGTTTGTATTTTGTTTGATGCAAAAGTGTCACTTATGTACATTATACTGATTACGATAAGGAAGTTGGTTCCCGGGGGGTGGTTTCAGGGGGGAAGAAAAGGATAAGGAAAGGAAGTGCCGGTGTTGAGCCGCGGTTATGTATGGTTCGAGGTGCTTTAATAAAAATTACTTTGAATGAGTAAACTGTAACCCGTGTGTTCCACGCCTCAAGGAGGACTCGTGTTAATCCACCAAACCCCAATTTATTAGGGTTACACAACTATGGGGGAATCTGGGTATTGCACTCATTAACCTGTGCCTGGTGTAGTTAGTACTTGAGAGTTGCTGTGCCTGTAGTTTTGATCCATTCTATACTCAAGGTTTGATGGGGGTCTGTCTGTGTATACATGTGCAGGAATGTATATACAAGAGGGCAAAAATCCATTTCTTTGGACGGGTGTGTCTGTGGCTCCACCCCAGCTGCCGAAGCCACCAATCAGCTGACACACCCAAGCAGGCTGGCAGACAGCAAAACCACCCAGTGACAGGCGCACGTCCCTCTCTTGTCATGGCCACAATGTTATATTTAGTCTGGGAGCATTGCATTCAGCTCATGGGAGTTTTACCAATGTAAAAAATATTCTGGGGTCAGAAGGAAAAATGACTGGTTATCTCTCTGAACCAATCAAATTGTAGAGGAGGAGGGCCCAAGTAATTAAAGGAGTCAGTATCAGTCAATCAGATGCCTTGGCCCCACCTCCTCTGATTGGTTATCTCTCAGAGCAAATCATTTTTTTCTTCTGCCCTCAGCACATTTTTGTGTAAGTAAAACTCAGATGAGGTTGAATTCATCCAGGGAAAAGTTCAGATATTTCACCATAAGCACACAGACAAATAAATAAATAAATACACAGCTAAATACACAGATTGTCTCACACATGAAGACCATGTACAAAGAGGCTGGTATACAAACACACTGGAAGCATATGGGCAAACATACACTTTACATCTGCAAAAATACATGTTAATACTCTAATTGGCAGGTACACGAACATGTGGGTAGCTATGGGAACAGTTTGATAGCTGGCCTGGAAGAGTGATCAAAGCCTGCAGATGTGGACAGCAGGCTGGGGGCTGGCTGTCATGATCCGCCCATCCAAGCCTCGTTTGTGCCACGCCCCCTTCATTACCTCGTGCCTGTTCCTGATCGTGGCCACCTGTTGTCAGTTCATTCCTGCCTCTTCTGCATATTTAGTCAGCGCCTGTGTCAGTCCTCCCCAGATCACTCATCTGTGTAGTTCCCCGTGTACTTCCCTGTGTCCTGTCTGCTTTAATAAACCCCTCGTCTTACCCGCATTCCTGGCCACCGCCTTTGTTTGCCTGCCCAACACCGGCTCGATGTAACACAATGACTGATCTCCTGAACGACACCCAGCAGCAAGCCCACTTTGAGTGGCTCGGCTTGCTGCAAGAGGTAATCTATTGGATGAAGCAACCGGAGGTGCAGGAGGACCCTCTAGCCCTGCAATTGGTCAGCCGGAGTGGGGACCTCCTGAGTGAGGTCCCCCCACCTGGAGACGCGTACCCCGTACAACAGGTACGCGCTAACCTGCAGAAATTGCTGCAGCGGGTTGCCAGTAAGGGAGCCCAGCAAGCCCCGCTGCACAGCCCGCAGGAGGCAGACCCGCCAGCCGAACTCCCGGAAGCGGCTCCACATCCGGCCCGCAACACAGGACAGAGAAAGAAGAAGAGGTGTAAGGGAAAGACTCTGGAGGGCAACCGGACGATCTCCCTAGGAGTCGCCTCGTTCTCTCCCCTGTCGCTCCCCGATGAGGACTGAGGGGAATTCCCCTTCCCCGGAGGGATTCCCCGGACAAAGCCCCCTCCAGTGCGCGATGCCCAGATCGCGGCGACGGAGCTGCCTCCCTTAGGCACACTTAGGCACTGGAGGAATTAGGGCTTTTTAAGGGACAGCGCATGCTTTCACAGCACCAGCCCTGAAAGCCGCTATGGGTTGGGTGCCGGACCTGCCTGCAGTGCCGTCCGCCTCCGCTCCCTAGGCTCCTGCAGTGCCGTCCGCCTCCGCTCCCTAGGTTCCTGCAGTGCCGTCCGCCTCGGCTCCCTAGGCTCCTGCAGCGCCGCCCGCCTCCGCTCCCTAGGCTCCTGCAGCGCCGCCCGCCTCCGCTCCCAAGGCTCCTGCAGCGCCTCCTGCCTCCGCTCCGCCCGAGGCTCCTGCAGTGTCTCTTGCCGCACAGCCTGCAGCAGCCACTCCTCCCGCGGCACCTCCTGCAACAGCCGCTCCTCCCGCGGCACCGCCTGCCTTCGCCACTCCTCCCGCGGCCCAGTTTGCAGCAGCAGCTCCTCCCACGGCCCAGCCTGCAGCCGCAAATCCGACCGCGGCTCCTACAGGGTCTGGTGATCACCGGCCTCTCGCCCCAGAGACTTCCGCCCCTGCGCCTCTCGCTCCAGAGGCGTCCTCCCCTGTGTCTCTTGCCTCTGAGGCATCCGCCCCAAAGTCTCTCGCCTTCCTTGGCGTCCGCCCCAGCGCCTCCTGCCTCCGAGGAGTCCGCCTCAGTGCCTCCCACCTCAGAGGCTTCCGGCCCCGTGTCCCGTGCCCCAGAGGCTCCCACCCCTGTGCCTCGTGCCCCAAATCCCCGAGGAGGTCCCAGACGGCCAACCCTCCGCTCCCTCCTCCTTTGAGGAGGAGCTTGAATGGGACCCCTCGAGGATATCCCTGACGGGTTCGCCGGTGCCCCAGTCAGGACCGAGGCGACGCCTACCCTGCATGTCGGTGTCCCGCAAGGGGAGTGGGCACAGACGGGGGGACCGGGTCCCGCTCACCCTGCCCCCTGGAACGCCCTCACTCATCGTGGCTGGGGCTTTGGGGTTTCCTGCGGGTTCAGGGGCCCGACTCGGTCATCGCCTGTGGGTCCCCCGTGTCGCCCGATCACCCGGCCTCGGCCTCACCTCCGGCGTCCTGTCGGTCGCCTGCGGGATCCCCAGGGCCGGCTCTCCCGTCGCCTGGAGTCGCTCCTCTGGTGACATGTCGGTCGGCGGAAAATTTGAGTCCACAATGGAGAAAAATTTGAGTCCACAAAAACATCTTGAGATGGGCTTGGGATGGGTTTGCAAAGGTCTGAGTACTGCTAAAGAAAGACCCAATTATGGTGGGTGAAATCGAAGAGCACCAGACAGTGTTGGGGCTCTAATGGATCCCAGTGGAAGGGTGACGGGAAGAGCTACTCGTCAGTCTGCCACCTGTGCCTTCCTGCTGATAAGGGCTCTGAAACGGAGCACGCTGGACACAATGTCAGAAAGAGTGCAGTTTCGGCCATCATTTAAAATTTTGAATCATTTACCATTGTGTAGTAATTCATTTTATTCTTGTTGCTTTGAAGATCCTCATTGGCAGAATGCACTATCCTTAATTTCTGGTCTCTCCTTCACTCTCTCCTTGCACTTCAGGTACATCCTCCCAAGGAGTGGGATGGGTTATCAAATCCGAAACCAAGTAACATTTCTGTTGTCATTTGTTAAGGAGACAATGCAAGAGCAAGGACATGTTGCTTTACAAGCTTCACAAGCGAGACTTTAAAAAATATCTACCTCTGTTGACATCCCATGAGAAACTATCCACTTTCACCCCCCCCCCACAGCCCCCCCATTCACATCACATTCAAGCTTGAGATGTGGACTGACGGCTGTTTTTTTTGCTATAGTCCACAGGTGAACAGGTCAGCAGGACCATGACAGAGCAGATCCATCTGAACAGAGTTTGCTCTGGTCTAAGGGAAAGGCAGACTGAGTTAGAAGCCCGGAACAGGTAGAATGTTCCTTGAAAACAGACATCTAGTTTGATGACAATGATCCCACACATTCTATTATGACATCACAAACGGTCTGACTCAACAAACAAATCACTTGAGCCTTAGTACATAGAAATGTATATAAAAAACATATTATCATTCATCGAATTATTGATCTAGGTTTGAGGAGATTCTGGCGACGTCTTCAGGACTGACACCACTACTGTATGTTTCTTTGCACAGCTGCATGTTTGTGGAGCTCTGTTAATAAGTCATTAGGTAAACACAGAAACGTGCATAAAGGAGAACAGGTTTTGACTTTTCTGCCAGCACCAAGAACACATTTGGCTTTTGCATTTTACCATTAATTCAAGCCACATTCCTTCAGTTAATTAGTGAATCCAAACGGTGATATTAAAGCATACATCCACCAACAGGTGATCTCTGAATACCACCACGTTCTGACTTCCGCCTCAACTCAGTTTGGAGGTGAGTAACCTGTCTGCTGGGAAGCTGAGAGGAGATGTAGCACCGGACACACAGAGGATCAGGAAAGGCCGTGTCAACACATAGCCTCAACACACTGCCTTAAAAACAGCCACATACCTCACCTGCCTATGAGTCACACAACCATGTTTCATAACCACACTGGAAGATTTTTCATTCACATCTAATTTTTACTAAAAAAATGTGTAATATGATAATTAAAAACAGAAAAAAAACTTGTTAAAGAATTTTCACAAACAGAACGATAACTATATTCTTTCTTACTTCCATGTGCTTTCTACCAACGAGTTAACACCAGCTTTTGAAAACCTTTTAGAGTGGCAGGTCTGGAATTAGAGGACCCAGTAAGATGATGGTAAAGATTGTGGCTCCTCTGGGAAAACGGAAGTCATTGTGCAGGGCAGGAAGGCTCACACTAGGATGGGGGGATGTCACATAACACCCACAAAACCTGCATCTGCTGACTGAGGTGTTTTGACAGCCAGTCAGCATTGACACCAATCTGGACCATGCTGGACAGCTTAGAATGAATAGCATTTATAAAATTAAATGTTTCACATACATAATGATTCCCATATGGGAAAACCAGATCATGGAATGACCACTGGCCAGATTCAGATTTATAATTAAAATCAATCCAGCTAAACAAGACAGTATTTACATTCTTATGGATTACAGTAGACTGAACTGGGGATTGAGCTGAAAAAGGAAGGAGGATATGGGGAGATGAGGCCAAATTATACTGTCTTCAATAAACAGTACAGGAGCACAGAAGGGGACAGAGAAGGGTGCAGGCTCACGTAGCAGTGAGTCAGCAGGAGACTGTTACTGAAAT
>JAODUD010000019.1:79248-110059 GCA_026784285.1 Stomatorhinus walkeri | reverse complement strand
GATCCGGGCATTCACACTTTTGTTCGGTTTAAAACCAAAGTAACGACATTGCTCACTTCACGTCACCTTGCTTATAAGCCAGAGGCTGTCAGCGATAGTTGTCTCCATCTACATAGCTTCTTTGCAGACATGTGAAATAAGTGTGACTGTACCTCTCAAAGCACAGATTCAATATGTCCACTATACTATGGAACTACTTAGCGTATTTAAATATGTGCATTAGGGTTGAAAAGAATTAGTGATTTGCATCAGTGCACAGACAAAAGTTCACTATGCAGCTGCCCAGATTAAAAATAGCGTGCACTGGATACAATTTGGGATGAACTTGGGATGCATCATTTCTAAAATATTTGCATCTGCAAAATCAGATTAACGTAGAGTAGAGTGTTAAATCATTTTCATATTCATTTAGCTCACAACTAGCGTTCTTAATGTTTTTATAAGGTCATTATGCCTCAATACCATAAAAGGGCATGCCTTTTATCACGTACCTGCTTGTGCCTGTAAACTGCTGTGCACAAAAGCACGCTCACTTCCCTGTATGTCAAGGTAAGATACAGATTGCGGCTCATCCAGATTTTAGGAGAAATTAGCCAATCAATTTGTTGAACTGTTGAAGCATGTTGGGTAATGAGCTGAAAGGTTTAATGTAATGTTTAGCGGTTTACGAAATTTCATTTTTTAATATATAAATACACACACACACACACACACGAGAAAGTGGATTCTTCAGAGAAAATGACTTCACCCCAGACCTCAGCAGTCCAATCACTATACCTAGTCTGTCTCTGATGTTTCTCTTGGAGAGAAGTGGCTTCTTTGCTGCCCTTCTTGACACCAGGCCATCCTCCAAAAGTCTTTGTCTCACTGTGCATGCAGATGCACTCACACCTGCCTGCTGCCATTCCTGAGCAAAGCTCTGCACTGGTGGTGCCCTGAATCCCACATAAACAGGCCTATCCATGAAAATATTATCTGATTTAACTTTAGAGGAAGGTTCTGGCACTTGCCGGACTTTCTTGGATGCCCTGAAGCCTTCTTCACAACAACTGAACCACCATCGAAGTAACAAATGTTTTTTTTAGGTGCAATCTTATTAGCAGCAATATCCTTGCCTGTGAAGCCCTTTTTGTTCAAAGCAATGTTGCCTGCACGTGTCTCCTTGCAGGTAACCACGATTAACAGGAAGGACAATGATTTATAATAATAATAATAATAATAATAATCAGTCCTTTATTTATCCCCATGGGGAAATTCCTTTTTATGCCTCCCTCAACTAGCTCTTTGAAGAGCAAGCTGTCTGCAAGGGGCAGCCACCCATAGCGGCAGCCAGGGCCTTGCTCAAGGACCCACAGACAGGCTGAGGCTGGGTTTGAACCGGCGACCTTTTGATTACAAGCACACAGGCTTAGCCAACTGAGCCACATGCTGCCCCCCAATATCCATTTCAAGCACCACCCTCCTTTTAAAGCATCCAGTCTACTATTCTAACTCAATCATCATGACAGAGTGATCTCCAGCCTTGTCCTCATCAACACTCTCATCTGCGTTAATGAGAGAATCACTGAAATGATGTCAGCAGGTCCGTTTATGGCAGGGCTGAAATGCAGTGGAAATGGGTTTTCTGGGATTAGGTTCATTTTCATGGCAAATTCATCTGATCACTCTTCATAACATGCTGGAGTAAACTGCCATCACAAAAACTGCGGCAGCAGACTTTGCGAAAATTAATGTTTGTGTAATTCTCAAAACTTGTGGCCATGGCTGCACTTGTTATAACTGTTGTATTTGTCCATCTTCTATGTGCATTGAAATGTTTATTTTGTGACTATCGTAAACTGTTGCACTCCAAAACAGGCCCTTCATGTATTTGTGAAGGGAGAAGAATCGCCAGCTCGTTCTTATGTTTATGGGACATATAAAATAAAACTGGTTGGTTGAAATAAAATTCTGGATTGGACTTTTACTTTCTGGACCTAAAACGTCCACCTCTGGCTTGGGCCTGGCCTGCTCTGTCCACTGGAGTTGGAGGCTGAAGCAGCAAACAGCCAAGGTTACATCAATATTATTTTTTTAAAAAAGAGACCCTTTGCTTTTATTGTTTAGAAATGTGATTAAAAATTTTACATTAACCGTTTAAGCATGCTCTCTCATTTCCAGTTCTCCGCTGTTGTAAGTGCTAATTCTCCGTAAGTTTCTCATTCAAGTCTCACACGAGTTAGAGGCAAGTCTGGCAATGCTTTGTATCATGTCAAATTACACTGCATTACAGTACGGGCAAATCATATTGCATTGCAATAGTAGTTGCTTCGTATGTATGTTTAATGTACGAAATCGTTGGCAATGCTTCAAGATGTGTATTGCATCGTCTCAGAGATGGAGGTGAATATCGCTAGTGTGTAACAGACATACTGCACCAGTTCATCAAATAGAGATTTGCAAAATGATAAAATAGTTATTTAAAAAATATTTGCTATTGTGTTTCAATAATGAATTAAGGCTAACTATATGCAAGTGAGTATCCACTTCATCATTTAGCAATTCACTCACACAGACACACAGAGAGGGACGGAGGGACAGAGGAACGGACAGATGGAGGCATACAGGAAAAAGAAAATGCCGCGTTCATTAAAGGGCACAACTGGAGACACCAGGATGCAAGCCAAGCCATCATTATTACAAGAATGTGTAAGTCACACAAACATGGAATATGATCAGCCGGCAAAGCAAAACAGGAAGTGACACCAAGTGCAAATGTGCTCCAAGTGGCCAGGTCGGGGACTAACTGGTGTATCGGGCCTGTCACGCATTTAAAACTCAAAAACATTCCAGCGTACCATAAACAAAGACCATGCTGGTATACAAGGCTCATCCGCATAAGCAACATGGAACCCTATCAGAAGCACGTTTCCACCACTTTTTTGCCACTGATCCCCTAATGCGCGAGATCAGAGCTGGAGGATGCGAGTGCTGCTGTCATCGTTAATTCTCTACAGCTGGTGCTACTCGCGAAGCTCAGGATTAGCATGCTTTCCATCCTGATCATTACTGAGGCTCCTGTTAACATGCAGGAGATCTGATGTAAACTTTTTTGCCCCATTTGGCTTGGCACAGTGACGACAGAAGAGGGAGCCTTCAGGCTCCAACTCCGAATCACAGTCGGCTCAGTATCTTTCCCTAGGGCTCCCCAGCAAATCCCAGGAGGGGAGCGCAACAGAGTTGCAGCCGGGGAGGCACATGTACTGCTCGTCTCCATCACGAGGCACTGGGGAAGAGCTATAGAGAAAGAACCAACAGGAGTTCCCAAGACAAGTTGCACCAACTTAATAGTAAACAGAAACATCTGCTACCTTACCGCTATTCGAAGAGACACAGCATAGACCTACGAATGCAAAGAGAAGCCAACAAGTGGCGCAGGGAGAGCTTCAATAGTGCAGACAGAAAGCTGCACTTATGCACTCATGCAAGATGCACAGACACAGGATCCTCTTCCTCGGCAGGTTTTTTTTTTTTTTTTTAGCACTACCAGGTAGTCGGAAGGCCACCTTTTCACATGCCAGTCCTCGCAGTTGCTGCCACAAAAGACAGAGGCAGCTAATCTGATGGCTACGATCTAAAAATACGCCAGAAATCCAGAAATGACACGAGGCGGGGTGCAGGAGAGGGAGGATTCCTGAGGGCATGTTGCTGGGGGGGGTACAGCAGAGATGCCCAATGGGGGGGCCTTGTGAGCTCCAGTGACGAGCCGACACAAAGAGGGATCGAGAGATCGCTGATGAAACACTGAGTAATGCTGAGCAGAGGGAGGCATTGGGTGGTTCCAGGACACAGGCACTTCAAGACGAGAGGGGAGGAAAAAAAGAAAAGATGGGGAAAAAAAAAACAATCTATCCTTAAAGTGAAAACTGGACCATCACTATTGATCACTGGACCATCACTATGGAGCAGAGTCTGGACCTGCTGCCCCTACCTTTGACAAGCAATCATAACCCCAGGCTGAATTCTCTGGGAAGAGAGGCATGGAAAACGATCTGTAGTTACGCTGGAGGAAACAGCAGCCTTTAGGTGAGAGCACACTGGTCATAACTTGTCTAGTGCTACAACACCCCTATAAACATTCCTACCTACATCAGGACAGGACTGCCAACGACACACACACTATGGAGTTCTGTTTGCTGGCCAGTGGAGTGGAGTTTGGGGAGTGCCTCATCACACTGGCCACAGGAGGATGACATCACCACACAGGGGAATGACTCCATGACCTAGCATACTGTGTGCGCTCTGCATCTGCAACAGCAACTAAACCCCCGTGACGAGGGGGATCGCCGCCAAGAGCTCAGCCAAATCAAAACTCACCATACATTCGGCTGTATCTACTCAAGTTCAGTGAAACCCAATAACAACAAAAACCTCAAAAACAAGAATCGTTGCTGTTGGATTTATATATAACCAGAGGACTTGTGAATTTCATTCTCAGGCGAGGTTTTTAATAGGATTCCAGCTGCCTGACTGCTGCACTGGGACTTTGGGAGGCTGAGGACATACCGAAGCTGTTTGCTGGGCTGGAGCCCCTTTTCAGATTGCAGACAAAGTGCATCCTTTGTGCACCCGCTCAACATGCGGTGACCCTCGACCCTGCCGGGACTCTGTGGGCTCCACCACGCCCCCACACCGGCGCTGGGATCTACTTCATGGGACCGCCTCGAGCCCCCACTAGAGGAGTGCAGAGGGGGTATATGAGGTGGCTTTCCTCACAAAAGAGAGTGTTTGGAGATAATCTCCTAGCCCTCGTGGAGGGAACTGCAGGCCGACAGGGTAGGGTGGCGTGAGGTGGGGGGCAGGGTAATTAGCTCCTCATCCTGAGGCTCATTTCCATATACACAAAAGGGGGAGATTCTAAGCTGAGACGCAGTCCTGAAGGGACAAGCCTGTCATTTGAGAGCTTTTGTGAATATTTGTACATAATCAATCTCATGTTTACATCCTTCAAACGCCCTGGGAAAGACGAGGACAGTGTTGGGAACGGCAAGGTGGAGAGACATCTGGTGCTACTGCTGCCTCGGCCATGGGGGGGCGACAGTAAAGAAGCTCTCACACTGGTCTGCGAGGCACATGCGCTCATGAACGCCTCCACGTGCTCAGCTCTCAGCGCAAAGGACCAGACAAGCTTTTAAAAGAGCATGCTTGCACACATCTGACATCTGAGCACGCACCTCTTGGTGCGTTGCAACTGAAGTGAGGGGCTGCGCAACTCGCTCTTAAACTAGCAAGACAATAATCCAGTTACAAACTCTGACATTCACTCGTATAACTGGCAGTCGTCAATACATTAACACAGGCTTTGAAGAGGAAAGTCGGCAGTCGTCAATACAGGAAAGAGGAAAGTCTTCACACGGGTATGGCCCGGCCTGAGAGCTGAACATGTCAACGCACACAGCATCAGCCCAATTCCACAGTTACACCAAGGTAACAATAGATCATTTAAATTTGTCAACACTGGGTTTTGTATTAAATTCCACTGCTGTTTCGGTGAAGATGGCAACACATTTGAACAAACAAACTTGACCTTCATATGCATCAGAGAAACACTGGGTGAGGAGTCTTGTGCTCTCACCATGTCAATGTTGTCTCTCTGAGCAGAAGCAAAATAACCCAAAAAAGCAAAATGATCCATTTAAAAGAGGGAGTTAATAACAGACATACATCAGAGGCCATCCAATGAAAGCCTGAAGCGAAACCAAAAGACCACGCAGATTTTTGCCTGTTTTTGCATGTGGTATCAACCTTTCACAGCACATTCAGAAACTACAATGTCCAGATAGGCAAAACTTTAAGAAGCCATTTATGCATTTGAAACAATTATTTTGACTGGTCTCATCTTTGCTCCTTGAAAAACCAATACATGCGTTTGTGTGAGTGCTGCAGGGCACTGCAGTCTGCTGAAAGACACTGGTTGTAAAAACAGTGAGAAGATGGTGTTGTATCAACCATCTTGACTAGGCCTTTATCCTCTGCTGATTGCTTTACATCCTGATATTTTATATTCGCTCTCCCAGAGGCCTGCACATATCTACTAATGTGTATCATTTTTGCTCGGGAAATGGTACAAAATAACAACCAGTAGACTTGAAGGCTTCAGCAGAGTGAGCCAAACCCAAAGACAGTTCTGCCTTTGATCTTTACAGCAGGCCCAGCACAAACAAACCTGGTGGCACTAGAAGAAACATCAGGATGTCAAACAATGACACAGACCAGGAGAACCTGGGCCAAAGATAGCACAGCAGTTACTGGCCTGGGAATCAAAAGGTTTGCTGGTTTAGGCAAATTAAAGAAATGACTTCGTGAACCATGCTGTGGTACAAAACACTAATAATGCAAGCATTAAGAAATGGACTTGGCTATGCAAAGGTAAACATATAACATCAAGTGACTGGGGACCCACTGCCTGTCACTGCTAAGGTTTGCTGGATTACAGAATGGGTGCAGGGAGGTGTCACAGGTCCCGTTATCTTAAGGAACCACACAAGCATTGAGACAGGTCTGGTTCTGCCAGCTCCCCCACCAGCCCCCAACCTCAGAATAGCATGATAAACTCAGCCAAACCATCACAGACTTAGAATGGTGTCACGGTTCATGCATATTCAATGTGAAGGGTCAAACCTTGCAAACAGACTCTCAAGAGACCATGCACAAGCAAGCAAATGGATGAACAAGAAACACTCTAAACCTCCAAAGAGATGCAAACTTACAGACTCCCACTCTCAGGATTTTCTGTCCAGAATGAACTCTACTCAGCATTCTGGGAATGAGCTTGGACTTTCGAGAGCAAAAACAGGTATAGGTGCATTCTCCTTCAGGTTGCAAAATGCCCCTTTGTCGGTGTGTCAGGGTGTGTGCAGATAGGGAGATACTTTATAAAAAAAAAAAAAAAAAAAAAAAAAAAAAAAAAAAAATGCCATCAGCTGAGCTGTTCGGCAAGACTGGACAGGCACTGGGAATTCCTACCCGAGGGTTTGGGTAAGATGTGAGACGGCACTCCTCTTTATCCCAGAGAGACAGCCACATGAGCGTGCCATGTGAAAAACACCCCCAGGGTTGTTACTTTGCCCAGGTCCAAATGGAATACTTCGACTGCACCAGTAGAATTCAAAAGATTTTAAGATTATAAATATCTCCGCTTAGCAACTCAAGCACAATAACCTTAAGAACAGCGACCCGGAAGCAAAACATTACGGGAAGGGGTATGCAGCGGCGTCGACGGAACACTTCTACACACTGGTCATCGCGAATTATACAGCTCCCTCAAGGACACCTCAGGTGCACTATACATCTAAATGATTAATCACGGCTCCAACATGGCCATTATTGGCCTCTGCAGCTGGCACGCTGGGGCACTACAGGTGGGAAGCAGGCAGTTAGAGACCCAAAGAAGATTCAGCGACTAGGCCCTGGTCTCAGACAGCTCCCCTGGATAAACGAGAGACTAGTCTTTGACAATCTAATCTATTTGTTTACAATATATTCTGCTGTATATTCATTTAATGACAATTGTTATTGATATACCCAACACCGCACTCGAACACTTTTGATGCTCAAATAAACAAACAATGTCTGCTTTTCATATGTAGGGAAAGTGCTTTTTATAAAATATTTTTATGAATAGCCTGAATGTTCATTCAAATCATTCAAATATACAAAACTATGGAAGAGCTTAAGAACTAAATACGTCTTCGTGGCAGATGATTTAAATGTACCAATTCAATCATTCTACTAGTTAAAAGATGCCAAGTTGGCTTGCATGATGTGCGATTTTAATATTGACACAGCATGTTATGCATATGCAATTGTCACAGTGCAAGGATTGCAATAGACAGCTGGGTTGAGAACAGAGCTGCACAATATATCATTTTGGAAATAATCACTTTCACATTCATCAGCACTGCGCTGTCTGTTGACAACTCGCATCAACACTATTAGCAGGTTAAACTACAGCCAAATAGAACTTTTTGGGCAATTTAATCTCCTTTTGTTTTATAAATATTGCAATAACACTCACAGAAATTTCACATATTGCAATGTGATAATGTGCAGCCCTAGTTGAGACCATCAAAAATTTGCACCATTTTTACTCTGCCACAGGAAACAAAACTTAAAAAAAAAATAATAATGATTGTTCACCATTGTCAATCACTATCATTTTTGTACTTGCTGTTGGACCCAGATAGTGTAGTGCTTGTGTAAGGAACTTTTCAGAAATGAGAGAACAAAAGCAAACAAGAACCGGTCACCAAAGGGCAGTCTTCTACTGTATTGAAACATTTTGGATTCTACAGAGACAATATAGAGAAAAAAAACAAATGATTTTAGCAGTGCTTAGTGTATGTTGGAACAACTAGTATCAAACCACCAAAATATTTCACAGATTCTTGGTAGTTTCATTTGAGTATAGTTTATTTTGGGTAAATGTTCTTCAACTCTAGCATTATAAAAATCTCTGTATTGCAAATATTGCAATGTGAATTTTTACCGCCCAATATAGTTCAGCCTTAATGCTGAGAGTTTGGGATTGATGGCTACTCCTAGAGAGTCCCGGGAAATGCCCTGTACAGTAAAATGTTTTCCTGTAAGAGCTTTGAATGCCTAGGAAAAATGTGACGCATCTACTGAAAGCTTGGCTGAAGTTAAGATCCAAAATAAGAAATTACACTCCGCCATTAAAGGCATCTCAGCAGTCAAACAATAAGAATGACACTGCTTGCAGGAGGAAATCTGCTAGTGAGAGTGATGTCACATTTTCTGCCATCTGTGTTTTTGACAGTCAGTCAGTCTATTGAGTCTCTACCTCTTCTGCACTAAAGTTTCTTCAGTCTTGCCACAACTAACAATGGATTGCAGATTAAGTGCCGGGCGAGGTGAAATTCTGGGCATCTCTTATTAATAACTAATGATATCTGATGCCTTACAGAGATCTAAACCCTGTCACCTGTCTCAGTTCCATTTAAATTTGTCCCAAAGTGCAAATACGAAAAAATTTTATTTGTCTTGTGAGAATAATTTTTTTATGTTCCCTTTTCATGTTAACTAAATGGCACTGATGCCATTTTGTTTTTTTTAAAACACCAAGTATGAGTACTGATGCTCGCATTCTGGGACTCACAGATACCGATACCCATTTGGGCTGTGCAAAATCTTAAAAATAATTATGCCTTACGTTAACTTAAATATAGGGATAAACGAAAACACCCTCTCCCACTGCAGCACCAAGCAGGGCATTATTTATTTATTTACTTATATATACATACCAAAAAGAGGTGAAAACCTGAACAAACCGATATACAGACAATCCACTAAACAGCCAGCATTAAGACTTGCCAGGATGGATAGGTGGCTGTACCACTTCAGAAAGTATCATGTCCTCTGTGTACCGCCATTACGACATTGTGCCTGACTGATACTAGGAAACAGCTTGTTATCTTCATTGCACGAGGTGTATCATTTGATATTTCCTCTGTCTGTGCGAGGGTTTGCCGCATGTTTGGTTGTAGCAGAGCATAGCTGTTGACAGCGATCTTGTCAGTCTTTCTTGCGTTTAATTTTTATATGTTTACTAGTCTTATATGAACCTTATTTCGTACCTCTTCTTGATGGTTTAGCAGAGCACGGTTTGCACTATGCTTAGAATTTTGTTATTTTATGAAGCAGTTCCAAACCACAGATATTTTATCCGGTATATTTTGCTTGTTAATGATATTGCTGATATGTCATTATGTGGTTTCAGTTATAGGCGTCAGTACATTGTTACCAGGATGAGTAGGACACGAGTACGATATCAGACCATCGGTATTGGTGCATCCCTAATGTTAACCCAACCCCTTTGCAGCCCACTAACATCTGAATGGGGAAACTACATCATTAATGAAGCTCTTTCTGTACCCATCGCTGCGTAACATACTTCAGCCAAGCCCCTTCCATATCACCTCTTCTGGCCTTGACGCTTGATCACACTCAGTAGGCTGCTGATTTTCTGCCACAAACTGACAGAAAAGCCATTTTCAGTCAACAGGACGGTCAACGTGATTTGCATACCTGGATTAAGAATGCTGCAAACCGTTCATAGAATTTTACCAAAAGCACAAACAGGATGCAAAGGCTCGCAGTTACATCTCTGCTGTTTCTGGTTTTGCATGGGGTGTAGAGTAGCACCATGACATTAACACCAAGAGCTGGGGCGGGGGAGAGGGCAGGCAGGTTTGCTGGCCGGCTGCAGGTCATGGATCATCAAGCACGCATCTGACCTAAATTTGACCCCATATGGGCCGACCTGGCATAGAGAAATTGGCCACTGCTTGCTCGTCCTCATCTTCCCCACCCTCCTCTGCAGTGCCGTCAATCTGGTGTCCACATTAACACCTGCTACTCCTCCCCACACCACTTCCTGATTCAAAGAAACATAAGCCCATATAAGTACAGCTGCCACACAACCTAATTAAGCCTCAAAAAGTAAGTGGCCCAATTATCTGACGGGCCCGGCCGGCCATTCAGTTGCAGATTGCAGGCAAGTCTACTCTCTGGTTCCATCAAGGAAGGAAGGGGAAATAGAAGCATGTAAAATTATCAACCACAAGCTGTCAAAGGAACACCAACCAAGCAAGAGAACAGACAGTATCTCAAGAGGCAAGTGACCAGTGAACGAAAGCAAAGATAGAAGTACCTCTAGAAAAACAGTACACTTTGAAAGGAGGGGATTATCCTTCATGAAATCTAAACTGAAAAAAAAAATCCCTCTATCAAGAGTAGTAGGGAGCAATGGTGTAGAAATAGAGAGGCTGACTGTCAGCCATCTTTGTAGGGGGCGAGGTGAGCGTTTCCGGCAAGGCATCACAGGGGTTTGAAGGAGCAGGAGTGGCAGCCATGAAGGTGGCGAGGCAGAGAGCAGCACTTCCTGCTCATCTGTCATATCCTCCCACCCCCACACACCAGGGACCCAAACCCCTGGTACAGCTCAGCACTGACACTCAAGAAGTGATGCCAAGATGTGATTCTTGAAACTATGCCATTATTTCCCCTGCTTTCTTTGGGTGAATAATATTCAGGTGCTCAACATGGAGCCACCAATGGATTGTCTGCTTTATCCAAGATGGGAACAATCTCCTTCAAAGAGGATGACAACGCACTTCCTGCAGCATTACATCATCTTATCATTTAGTTACCTAGCAACCATCATCTTCAGGGTGACTTTGGGGTGGGCAAAATGACAATACATTTTCTTCTTTTCCCATTCATGTCATAATACTTTCACCTGAATTAGAATCTAGAATGGCAAACAGATATGACATATCATTTGTCATACAGCAAATCACTATAGTCATATATAATCAACAAACTGAATATTCATCAAGGCAATCAGAGCACTAAGGTCTAAAATTTGAACATGCCTCAGCTAACAGAACAGATCACACATGGTTTCTGGATAGGCCAGTGTATACTCTGTAAGATAACAAGGACACAAGTGGTTCCCAACTCATTTGAGACTCCAGTCTTTGTCGTGTCCCAGACCAGGCTCCCTCTCATTGCCTGCCTGCCTCCCTCCAGGGTTGTCCTTTGCCCTAGCCTTCAAAGCTGCTGCCTTTTCACTGGAGGTTTCCATCAACACAGTCTCCCGCTCTGAGAGCGTTTCCCACCATGCAGATGGTGGGGTCGCCCTCACCTTGGCCAACTTGACCAAAGCAGGCCCAGGTGTTTGGGTTGTGGAGACCCAAAGATGAGTCTCTTAAGAACACAGCTGGAGTGCGGTCACAGATCTACTTGGGCTCTGGCGTGAGAAGGGAAGGAGTATGTGTCCCACTGGTCCTGACCTGCCCCAGGCCAGTGTTAAGGGGAACACCCAGTCCCCAAACCACAGTAGCAGGCAGGACAGCATGTGATGCCCAAAATCCACAACAAACACAAACAAGAAACTTCAGTTCTCACGCTTCCTTGAAACATGACAGAGATATTTGGAAACGCATGAGTAGAAGCTACGGCAGTGCTGGGAAGCGCTTTTCCATACCAACTTCCACTTCTAAATGGGGATAAAGGGAAAGGGCCACAAATAGTGTTTCGCTACATCCCAAAAGATGCAACAAGGTCTCAGTTTAACATGGAGCTCAAACTAAAAACCAGATTTAAATAGAGCCGCAGGGTCAAGACAACGGCAGCATTGTGGGTGAACAAGTGAAGCATTCACAGAACAGCAACTCCGTTGAGACCCAGAGGCATACCGCGCTTCCGTCAGAAAAGCATGGCGACTCAAACACAAGTCAAGCGTGTGGCTCAGACCTTGTTACGAGTCAAACAAGCTGCCTCGTTAAGAGCAAAGGAGACGGGCCATAATGCACTGCCAGGGCAGCCAGACAGGCCTGCAGGTGCACGGCGCAAATACATGACCCACGCCCTGCTGGCGGCACTTGTTAATGATGAATACATCTCTACACAGGGGCTTATGATTTCAGAGACTCAACATGCCAGGAACCCTTGGTTACAAAGTCCCCCCACCCCGCAGGGAGCGAAGTTCAGGCAGGAAAGATTCTGAATTAGCCATATGCCTAATAGCAACGCTGCGCTAATGAAGCTGATTGCAGTGGAAGGTGGTACCAGAGGGAGGCAGGGAATATACAGTAAGTTACAGGCTGACAGGGAACACAACGAGAGAAGTAGCAAAAGCGGCTGGCATGCAGGGAAGTGGGGAGGGGCTGGAGTATCCAGGGCTCCTGTGGGAGCTTCATTACCTGATTAGAGACCAGAGAGGTGAGCTAAAGAGATGAGGCAGGCTACAAGGGGGGGATGCTAGACTCCTCCCAAGGGACTGTGGGTGCACTCTAAGTGGAGTGTGCTGTTGCGGCTGCACCGTCTGCACACATCCATTTATCCATTAACATCTGGGAGCCACACTGGAGTCCATTACAGACTGCTACCCCCCACAGCCCATCTGAAATACCACACCAGCACTGCCCTAAATCTACATTTCCCACACCTTTATATTCAGAGGCTGAGAAACAGAATAGAACCTAATTTGAAGAAAAGGAAATTTCAAGGCTGTGCAACAACTGCACCTGCAGGCCTACCGAGAGGCGCCCATTTTCCTGCTAAATGCTCTTCCTGTTCGACTCCGAACCCAGACAGCTGAAAGCAAGCATGCAGAGTTCCTGCTGGCGCCTCATGCACTTTTACCCACAGCATTGATTCCACTGTCAATATGCAGACTTTCTCTGTTGTAACAATTGGTATTAGGGTTTAAGGGGGCAATTAAGTACTTGTAATTTCAGTACATCATCTTTGAAAAAGGCAGCGGTAAGAATAGCTGATTCATAATTAATCAGCCAATGGGCATCAAACTTGAGCTATTTGGGAATCCTTAAAAAGCACTGTACATAAAATTGTTCTGTATGTTAAAGATGGTTATGAAGGGCACCACACCCTGCACAAATGAAAAAAGAAAATATGCTCAAACTCACAAGAGAATCAGAGGCAACCCCTGCACAGGAGAGGTGACAGAGAAAGACAGAATGGAAAAGTTTGTGTGAGAGCGAAGTGCAGAGCGAAAAAGTGACACTTCAAATGTGGCAACCACACTCATCTACAGAAAAACAGAGTTTTTTTTTTAAGGGAGGCAAGGCAAGGTATTCAAAAATAGAATAGTTGGAACTGGTGTCCACTTGCCTGTACGCCACAATATATAGCTTATTTCTTAATCATGAACATATCGACCATGTCCTAATTTAAATCTCACTTACGAGAGCACTTACAAACACTGGGGTTCCTTTAAAAGGCACATCTCGGATGGCACTAGGAAGATAGAGGGGAAGCAAGTCTTGATCATCTCTCCCCACTCTGGCTTGGCTTAGGCTGCAGGAGGAAGTGACCTTATGTGGCCAGAACCTGTAATTTATCTACCACTCATTAATTCAAATCAGCTACACAAAACATACAACTTTACTTGCACGGCATTTGAATAACTGGACACGGGAGCCATCTCTGCACTTCGCAGCCAAGTAACTGAAGCAGCGGGAAATTCAGGGGCCTAACCTGCAAACTCACATCTACAGAAATGGGCCACCCAGAGGACAGGCCCAACCAAGCTCTCTTATGAAAGAGGAAGTCTCTAAAATACAAATAATTGCAGAATATGTTAAATCAAATGGTACCACAAAATGAAAACTGAACCCCTGATCTGCTTGACAACGGTAAGGTCAGCTGGAAGACACAATGAGCTGTAGTGCCATGTGGACCTGAGGTAAACTGGGTGAATATTAACTTGACCAGAACAACACAAACAGGCCAGAATCATTTGATGACCAATCACAAACAGCTGGGACTGCTTCAGTTCCTCCTTCACCTTTGAACCTGTCATTCTAGCTACAGTCACAGACCAACCTCTCCCATATTACTTGATCAGAGACACGGTTACTGAACTGACTTGTGTACAGAGGGAGGTAGAAAAAGAGCGTTCCATTCGCTGTTCCTGCAGAACACAGGCTGGTCCAGCTGTGCTCCCTGCATCAGCACCCCTTGTCCCGTGCCATTTCCAAGCAGCTGCCCGGTGTTCCACCTGCTGAGCATGTGTGGCCCACTTCCTCATTCAGAACATCATGAACCATTGGGTTTCCCAGACCACCATGAGGTGGCAGCGCCCTCAGTGGACTGCCCAGGTGAGACTGTGGCAGCCCCAGTGCGACAGAGACTGATCGGCTGGGTCTCTCAGATTCATTGCCTTGGCAGGTATGAGGCTTTTATAAGGTCACATGCAAAAAGGTTCCCCCAAAAAAGTAATGCATATCTAATGCAAATCAGGCTCCACATGACTCTATGAATAAGCTGGCAGAAGCTGTTCGTGAAAGCCCAAAATTGATTTTCTGAGTATTTTAATTACTGAGAACAACTAAGGGCATGTAATACTGCTCAGAAAAAAAGAACTGCAACACTAGTGCTCCATAAACACTGGACTCCGCCTGACAAGGAAGGTTTTTCTCTTAATCCATATTGCCTGTTTTGGGGGCTGCTTTGTGCCATGACTAAGAAATTAAGTTTTAATCTGTGACAGATCGCTTGCTTTGTCTGAATCAGTCACAGCTACCAGAAGAGAGACAAAATGACACTGAATATTCAGAACAAACCCCCCCCCACCACACACACACATACACAAAGTATGCTAACGACCTCTTCCCACCAGTCTTCAACAGCCTCATCTGATAGGGAGTAAAACCAAGCATGCACCAGCCCATATGAGCACTGGGCAGCACTGTCGCGTGTACAGAAAACCTCCCTCTCCAACAGACCGTGGCACACGTATGCTGGCAAGAACTCAGTGACACAACTTGGGAAGCAGACTGTTCCTCCAGCCGCCGTTCAGATGGACCTCCGCCACTTCACTGGGCTCCATACACCAGCAACAATGCTCTCATTCTGCTCCACGGGTGAGGGGTGGCAGGCCAGGGGCTATCCTGAGGGCCCGGACAGCTGCTATACTGACATGCAGAGGGCAGCAGCAGACTGTGCCACCCTACTCCAGTGGGCAGACCCAAGAATCCACACCCCCCCCCTCTGCCATCCAGACTGGTTCTTTTATTCACACAATCAGGATGCATGTATGCTCCATCCTGGCCACAGCTAAGGCAAACTATCCAGCATGTTACTAAGCAAGATTAACTCCATCCCATCCAAGCCGTCAAATGACCTGGTGACCTAGGAGTAAAGCCCATGTTTGTGAGCTGCTGGCTACACACTGCACTCTCCCACACTAATATGTACGTTGAATAAGCCTTCCTTTTAAGGTTGTTTGAAGAATAAAAATAGAACAAATCATTGTCAGAAGGCTGCCCTAATTGAGAGACCAGTTTCCTTAACTGCAGCTGCAATTAAAAGATGTTCCTGCTAAAATGCATTGCTCTGTGGGGTAGGAGTGAAATCAAGTCAGAAGCTCTGCTGAGTAAAACAGCAAGATCAAGGCACAATTGCAAATCATTTTAGTCTATTAATACTATAGTGATCATTTCACATGCATTATGTATGACACAACCAGATGTATGCTTTCTCCTCAAAGCTAAGTCTAACAAACCCTTCTTTTGCAGGTACCCTCAAACACTAATTAAAAAAATGCAAAAACATGCTCACTTCATTCAGATGCTCCAAGCTAACAGCTGGTAAACCATGGGACCTCATTCCACATGCAGCATGCAGCATATTCTCAATGGCTGGCTTTGAGTTAGACCAAATCTCCATCAGTGTGGAGATTTTTTTCCATGGCTGGAGGGCTCTCAGGGTGAAAAACCCAGTAGTGACACTGTAGATATACATGTGAATAACTCCGTTTTCAGTGGCAACAGTGTAGAGTGAAAATACCAGTGAAATGTCAAGTTTCATGACTTCCTCTTCATCCCCAGCTTCGAAAAAAGTCTCTAAGCAGAACAAAGCCACAAATGACTGAGCAAGCTAAAAGATCCCACTGCCTACCCTGCATTACATATCAAATCTGACGTTTTAATTAATTTATGGAATAACGCTTCACATATAAACATGGATATCAATCCACTGCCAGCGTTTCTTATACTGTAAATAGTACTGCACTAACCTGTAAGACACTGATGATAACGTATCAATGAATACAACAATCCAAATTGTTTATTAAACCACAAAGCGACCTGCAGGACACCAAAAACGTACGAAACACCTCCGTTCAACGGTGCGACTACGTTATCCATCGCTCCCCCGAGAGTGACACACCTTTCAAATGAGGGGAAAATACCCGGGGTTACAGTGGCTGGCTCTGTGCCATTTTTTTTTAGCTGGTGCAAACCTAAAAAGAAAAGAGGCGATCCAAATGTTACAGTAAGAACCTACAGATAGATTACTTGCGTTTGCTTAAGAGGCATGATGCAGAGGCTGTTGGCGCACACAGACATCCGTGTCTGCAGCCGCTTTAAAATGCAGTTTAACAGGCACATGTCAGGTACTGAAGCGCGAGACAGCTGCGTGAATGGCTGTCAGGGAATAGTTACCTACAAAAAGCGATTTTTCTTGGGTACCACACGTAACTTGAGGTAATAACATAATGTGAATTGATATGGAGGCGGCGCGTCGGGCACTAACCCGGAGACACACAAAGACATGCGGAGCTCAGCCCGCCGCCGTACCTCGTCTCTGAGTTGGGCGGCGATGCCGGCGTCGTCTGGGGGACGGTGAGACTCGCCTCGAAGCGAAGCAGGAAACACGACGTTGGGGCCGGTCCTCTGCGGCGGTCACTCCATCCAACGGCCGAGCCTTTCGGCGACGTCTCAGCTGCTGGTAAAGGTGGGGAGCGCTGTCCGCCTCTCCCTTGAACGGACGTGAAAACGATTTCACCCGCGGCGAGAAAGCAGTTCAAGACGCGGCGCTTAGGAGCGAATATATGCGTCGGACTGGGTATCCGTCTTCCGTCTGCCTTTCTCTGTCTTTCTTTCCTCCCGCCTCGGTCTTCTTACCGCATTTCGAGGCAGCTCGCTTACTGTAGGTGTGCAGCGAGTAGCGCCGACGAAAAACAAAAAAAAACCGCCGCGAATACGCAGACGGCTGCGGCGCGGCTTCACGCTGGCAGACGGCGCCGGACAATTACACGTACGCGGTCCAATGCGTGTGCGGCAGCAGCCGGACGCTTCCCGAACGGTTCGCCCCCGCTGATTGTCTTAAATTCACGGAGGCCCTACAAGAGGAAATTCCCCCCTCCGTTTTGATCGGGGGACCACACTGCGCTTGCGCACTGTCATGGCAGCCGGGAAGGCGTGCGCTGGGTGAAAACGCAAGGTCCGAGCGACCTCTTTTGAGGATGAGAACACACTACAACGGGGATGCGACGTGGATGTTTTGGTTAACCTTGGGTAACCTTTACTAACCTTTCTTGACGGGGAGGCAGTCCAAGTCCTTTTTTGGGGGGTACTGCAAAGAGCGACTGTAAACCTACTGTAGCTGGTTTGTTTTATGCTCAAATATGTTAATTACCTGCAATTAATTAATTTTAGTGATAAATCTGATTATTAGACATACCCCACACTAAATGATAGAAATCCCAATTTTCAAGGAATCGGTGACACTGAAATATTGATAAAAGTTCGCAATTCCTTGAGTAAATACAAGTATTCTCCAATAGACACGATATGTCAAGGATGGCAAAGTACTGAATTTCAATTAAAATACTCCAATCTTAGAATGAACATGGTTTTTAGTGTTCCAGATAAGCAAACAGAGAGTACTGAGATTGTTGTCCAACATCCTCAACATGTAAAAGGAAAGGTGATATACAAGGCTGCTAAATAAAACTAGTATGTCCTATCATGACTTAAATATGTCACCTCAGAGGGTTACACGCCATTGTTCACTTTGAGAACAAAACACTTTCTGAAGTATATGTCAAATAGCCAGAAGTGTTTATTTCTTCAGCCACATGGTCTGAAAATGTGCATAACTGTCAGAGGAACACCCTAGTCAATCATGTGACTCACAGGCACATACAAATCTTGAACATCGGCTGTAAAATAAAAACCACCTGCCTAGTATCGTGTAGGTTCCCCTTGTGCTGCCAGAATAACTGACCCTCGAGGCATGGACACCACAAGGTATGTGAAGGTGTCCTGTGATAAGACGGTAGCAGTAGCATCCTTTAACTTATGTATGTTGTGAGGTGGGACCTCCATGGATTGGACGTGTTTGTCCAGCACATCCCACAGATATTCACTTGTACAGTGGTACCCCAGTTCTCGAACTCATTAGAACCCAAATTTCTTAAAGGTCACTTAAAAATGACCTAGAACTCCATCTGAATATCAGAAGTCAAACCGTGAACGCTGACCTAAGATAACTTGTATGTATGGGGAAATTAGTCTTAGGGGGAAAATTCGATCAGAACTCGAACTTTTTAGGATTCGATCCTGAGTTCTGAACAGATTAAATTTGAGTACTGAGGTACCACTGTATTTAGATCTGGGAAATGTTGAGGCCATGTAAACAACTTCATTTCTTTTTCATGTTCCTCAAACTATTCCTGCATACTTTTTGCAGTGTGGCAGGTCACATTATCCTGCTGAAAGAGGCCACTGTCATTATGGAATACTATTGCTGTGAAGGGGTTTACTTGCGCTGCAATAATGTTTAGGTAGGTGGTATGTGTCAAAGTAACATCCACATGAATGCCAGGACTCAAGATTTCCCTACAAAATACTGCCCAGAGCATCACACTGCCTCCACCAGTTTGCCTCCATCCCACTGTGCATCCCGGTGCCATATCTTCCCTAGGAAAATGACGCACATGCACCTGGCTGCCCACATAACTCATTAGACTGGGCCACTTTCTTGCATTGCTCTGTGGTCCAGTTCTGACACTCACTTGCCCATTGTAGGCACTTTCAGCATTGAACAGAGTCAGCATGAGCACTCTGACCGGTCTGTGGCTACAACGCCCCATACAGAACATTAACTTTTTTTCAGGAATTTTTGCTACAGTAGCTCTCCTGTGGGATGCAGATCAGATGGGCTAGTCTACACTACCCAAGAGCCTTGGGTACCCTTGAGCCCATCGCCGGTTTACCGGCTGGCCTTCTGTGGGCCACTTTTGGAAGGTACGCACCACTGCATGCCAGGAATGCCCCACAAGGTCTGCCTTTTTGGGGATGCCCTGACCCACCTGTCTAGCCATAACAATTTGGCCATTGTCAGTCACCCATATCCTTATTTTCCCTGCTTCCAACACATCATGTTCAAGAAGCAGATGCCATTGCAATGAGATAATCACTTTACCTATCATTGGCTTTAATCTTATGGGTGATTAGTGTACACACACACACACACGTACGTACACTTCTCTCACATGAACTCTAGCTTCACTAAGAACCTTGCTTTAGTTATTAACCACTACCAGTATTATAAAACTGTGGACTTGCTTTGGGTTCTTTATGGTCTGATCTGGGCAATACTCACTTGCATACAATTCACGTGATTACAGGTCACATGCATATGTATCGTAACCGTCCGACAGAGTCTGGCTATTATTCTTATAAAAGTCATGCTAGACTGCATAGCACCCCAGGCGGAGGTCAGTGTGCATGGAGTGGCAGCTTTTTGCATCCACACCGATCAGATGCTAAAGTGACAATTCAAGACAAGCAGTTAGATACTAGCAAATAATGCAAATATCAACTTTGCCAGAAACAGAACTCCTTTATTTGGAACTCAAAACTCCACCACAGGCTCTATAATGTTCAGTAACACTGGTTGACATTCCCTCTACATCTGTTCACTAACAGTTTAGTTCACGTTTCCTCCATCTTACAGGAAGGCCTGGAACAAACAGCATCCCTCACACCATCACCGAGTTCACAAGTGACCCCCAAATTATACAAAATAAATCAAAATCAACAAAAAAGCACGGACGTGAATTGATCATTATCACCCTTATGTGAAAGCCGATTTTTAAAAAAATGGCACAGCTGCATATCACCAAACCATGGAAGACCACATTATTCAGTGCATGGAAGCCAGGAAGCATCCACATTCACCGAATATCAAACAAGCAGTGTATGGTTTTTCTTTGCAGTACCTTCTCTGCTTAACTCGCTGTCAGTGATAATTGTGTCTGGTCTGCTTTTCTTTCTGCCAGTTACATTCAGTGCTGCAAAGGAAGCACCTGTCAACAAAGTTCTTGCACAAAATAAACAGCTGCTGCCCTCTCACCGGAGCATAAACCGCAGGAACCCTGAAAGACCAGTCTTGCTGATAAACCAGAGTGTTACAAGGCCACAGAGGCATGACACCATTACTTCAATCTACAATAATTAGGCCCTGAGAACAAGCTAGTAATGAAATATCCACAGCTTCAAAATGCTTAACTGGCATTTGTTAATTCAAAGTGTCATGGTGGGAAAAACTATGGAAAAGTTTCTTTTAAACCAACTAACATCAGAGCCTGATTGAATCAGGGAGAGGCTAGTAAGCCAGATAGGGAAATGCATCAGCCCCATAGCCTGTGTCTTGGGAAAAAGTCAAAACTGATCATTTCCTCTAGAAAATATTCACACTGTCATCGAGTGGGCAAATAGGGAAGACTGGAGGATGAATGTTGAAGACGACTTAACAGCTGTGAATGGCTTTGCTCCTAACTGACAAACTAGCCCTGTGGATGACAGATTAGAATTGAACAAACATGAGACCGAGAACAGGGAAGACAAACAGTTCCACGTGGACAGATAGACACTGAATGTGTATCCAAATAAGCAAATGATTCCAAGGCAAACATTTCAGTGCAGCCAGAAAGGGGGACAAACATTTAAGATGACCATAAAACTTTTGACAAATATAAGGGTCAATAAGTAAACTGAAAGGAATACAAATCGAAAGTGACAGATTTACCTGCAAATCACTGTGGTAATGAAACAAATGTTAGTTTTAATTAACGAAGTAGAACCTTTCCAGCGAGGAAGCAATCCGTGGCTTTCCCTGAGTAGACACAACTGTCTTATGCATGAAAAAGGATAGAAACAAAATCATACGTATGTTTTTTAAAAAAACATTCATACTTAAACATTTAAGGCTGAGTATAACCATATTATATAACAGTATTACATTTAAAAAATGGCACTCCTGCCCAAATTTCACATTTAGCTTGGGAATGTATTCAGCATTCCTGCAAAATAACTCCTATCTATTCCAACTCTCTGACAGTCAAAGAATGCAGCTTCTGATGAACAATAAACTAGTGATGTAGGGTTTTCACTGCAATCTCACACTGTGCAGTTTGCATGTGAGCTACTGTGAGGCAGAACTGAAGCAGTGCTATTATGCACTTCTGCAGAACCTGGAAGGACACTGCTTTCCATCACCAAACATGATTTTGCTTTATGTTGGCCAGGGGAGAGAATTCTTCCAAAATGTGGGAGGCAAAGTTCAAACAAGTGAAACACAGGCTGGGTGGCAGTCATTACAAGGCAGATTCTGCCTCAGATTTCAACTCAAAGTGCAATCGCAGCAGACAGAAGAGTAATACCGAAAGCCTTACAGAATCAGACATTCTTTCTTTTTCAAGCCAAAATGACACTATCAATCATTTCAAAATATAAACTCAAAAACACAGCCACATGTTTTGTATAGAACATCAGCAGAACATCCTCCTTCCATGCTTATAGTTTTCACCAGACTCTCCAACTGCTTTTGTGACTGGCTTCACACAACAGGGACCTGAACTGTCAACGTTGGCTCCACCTCAGAAGGACCATGCCTTCTTCAATTCCATGACCACATGAAACGTAGACCATGATCAGCATGACATAAAACATCTAATCAGCTTGGTCACGGGGTCCAGCTCTGTCTCCAGCAGAATAGAGGACCAGTAGAGGTTTAGAATGCTGAAGTGGATCCAAGACCCCTGCAAATCTCGGGGGAGGGGGGTGTTCTGTCCTCTATTCTACTGAATGGTTCAGTCATGGGTCCTGCTATGAAGAGTGCAGGGGAATGACGAACTTGCAGCCAAACGGCGAGTGATAACTGATGCCCACTTCCTGGAATATTTGTTGTGGCAGGCCAATGTCACACAGGTAAACCCGGCCGGCCCCATCGGCCAGCGACAGGGGCAGGCCCAGACAGAGGGACCACTTGGCCTCCACTGCTTGGTCCTGCCCGCTCACCGGCGGGTCGATGCTCAGCACAGGGGCTCGGTTCTGGTTGGCCCAGTCTGCGGCAGCCCGGTACCATGGCTGGTCCCTGAGGAAGGCATTTTCATGACAGTCGAGGCAGTTGACGACCAGGTCCACTGGGCTCTCGGGTAGGTCTGCATGGAAAGCACAAGTTGAAAAGACATGTACTCGCATAGCACTAATCGCAACCTCTAGAGGGCGACAATTTACAACCAAACCATGCTTACCACTTATCCGCCACAACACTACCACCAAGTACAATGGCCTCAGGTGAACTAGGTAGCAATAACATGTCTAGTCTTGGTAAATATTCTGTGGAAGACAGCAATTAAATACTGTATTGGCGCAGGTGAGACGTGTTTACTGCCGGTACCTTTGATGCTAGACACTTGCTTGCCTCCTGTTTTGTTAAAGAGGGTCAACTCATTAGTGATGGCCTCTATCATCTTGACAAAGTTGGGCAGAAAGAGGATGACCTCCACCTCATGGTTGGCCAGATGTCGTCCACAGCTGACCCCCTGGGCGCCCTGCACGTGGGGGCCACACAGCAGTGCCACCGTAGGGCGCTGGTGCACATTCTTGGGGGTCAACCTACAGGAAACAAGGAGCCCATCTCAATACTGACACACCACAACTGTATCCGGACTTTCCATTAGAATGGAAACTCAAACTCATTTGTTGCACAAAGTTGAGCAGTGCAAATAATTTGCCTACAAGCTACAGGACCTGAATTACACAAACCTGTATTAGAAAATAAGCAAATTAACCTCCTCAATACAACACAAAGAACCAAAATCCTAAAAACTCCTCCCGATCAGTTGGCTGTGGTTGACTTCAAATCTGGTCCACGTCTCTACCTCACAGTCCCAGTGATCAGCGATTCTAATTTACTAGGTCATTTTAAATGGACACACCGGGAGCCAATCAGCATTGATCACCGTGTCCCACAGTCATCCCACCAGAGTATATGATGGCCACTACCCCGCCCCCTCGGCCGGCCACTACCCCGCCCCCTCGGCCGGCCACTCCCTCACCGGTTGGGCCCACCCAGCAGCGTCAGCGCCATCTGGCTCGCACACACGCCTGTCATCTCCAAGCGGCGCTCCAACGTGAGGCCGCTCCGCTCCGCCGCGGACAGCAGACGCTTGTGCAGGTCGTAGGTCACGCTGGGCACCACCAGCCCCGAATCTACAGCATCCAGCAAACAGAGACACAGAGAAAGACATGGAGGCACTTCCAATCTGCAGCACTGCACCGTCCATGCAGACGATCACATGTTCAGTGTGTTCGACCACTACCTGGTTAAATGGGCTGATATAGGACAACACACATAGCAGTTCTTGCACATCTCTGAAATTAAGTAAAACAAAACCATACCATTTCTGACTGAGTGCTTGCGATCACATGTACCAGGTGTAACCTGACATGCTTCTGCACGCTCATGTGACCCAGGGGGAATGTCACATGACTTCCAGACACCCCCATTGGCACGGTGTGCGTGAGAAAATCCCTTGATTAATCTTTGTCCAAAAATCCGCTACAGCGGCAACAGATAAGGTGACAAACCGCTCTCAGTCATGCAACTGGTGGCAGATAAGGGGGGGGGGGGGGGGTTGTTGCCTCGCGTTAATTAATTGTGGCTGCTATGTCTGGAAAAGGATCGCCACAGGTCCACCCTTCCAAGGCCACACCCCCCACATAGGAGAATGGCTGATAACCATGGCAGGGACGGCCATATCTAATCAGGCCCGGCACACAGGGACCGCCAAAGCCATTTCACAGGACACCGCGCACGGACACGTCCTGATGAGACAAACTTGCTTTATTATTTTATTACTATAAACGCACTTGGACCTCTGTCAATCAGCTATAAATCATGCCGATGGATCCTAAATGGGACCAAACTGGCAAAGGACACACTGATTTTGGTTCACAAACAACCAGACGCACATGAATACATATTAAATGTAAGGGCTTCGGGAATGTGTCTAATGAGACAGCAAAACATACTCAGTGAACCACCAAATCGCAGGATTTAATCTATCACACTCAGAGTCTGAAGGCACGGCGGAAACAACAAAGAAGACTGTCTGCTGATCAAAAAGCTGCAGGTTCAGGTCCAATGAAGGAAACCTCTGTTGTACCCTTGTGCAAGTAACCTGCTTTGATGCCCAAGGAAAGATTAATCTTATGGCTACCTACTGGACAGGCGTGATCCTAACACTTGGTATCAAAGCAGCCCCCAGTTCCTATGAACCTGAACGAGAGCAATGCGAAGATGCAGGCGTGAATGAAGAGGACAGGAACCTGCAGTAGCTTCCATGTGCTTCTGGGAAGCTGAGGCAGCAGAGTGGAAGTGAAGCTGCTGGTTCAAATCCCCTGTTGTAGTATTCAAGAACAAGGATTTAAACTGAATCCCTTCAGCTGTGTCAAGTTAAAACGAAGCAGATTTGGAATTACAGTATATAATTATGGCATGAACCAAGCAAATAAACACCTTGTGCACCAAAGGGGATGTTTACCAGTGCAGTACTCTACTCCCCCCGGCTGTGGCACAGTAATCTGCCGGTAGATGACAGGCTTTCCCTCCAGGATGTTCTCGTCGTGACGATAGCGGGAGGGCGTCCGCTCGCCAGGCCCCCCACGGCAACGGGGCCCGCCAGCACGGCGCTCCGACGTGTCGATCTGGGAGAAGACCGCCGCTTTGTCAAACAGCGCCAGGTTGCCCTCAAAGTCAAAGTCTGTGCCAAGGCCTTCGTCCACGCCGTCGCCAAAGCACTCGCTGTCTTTGTTCTTTGCCGGTCCGCCGCCGCTCTTCATCCCGTTCTTCTTGGGTGTGGCCTGACTGGAGCCCCTGCAACTTGAAGACCCTAACAAGAAAGGGGGGGGGGGTTGTGGAGGATTTAGTCTGCCTAAAAACAACATAGAACATCAGCACAAAATATGAATACTGATCCCTGCCTAAGGGCAAGAGTTTCTCTCCAAACAACAATTTCCCTTTGAGCAAGCAAGCAGATCTTTAGCAGTAAAAGCAAATGAACATCCCATAAATCGTTCAGCATGCCAGACTTCTGTCAGAGCTCCAGCAGATTTGCTGTACCGTTTTATTTCCCAGCATGCACCTGATACACACACTGTTTACAAGTAAAATGATTCTGAATCCAAGCCCCATAAAAGAGGCGCACGTTGCCCTGGGAAAACAGCGTGAAGCCCCACCTGTCGGTTTTGCTAACATTATCTCGCCAGAACGCTGACAGTGCTGGGGCTGAGTGGAAAGTTACTGATCAGCAGACTAGGGGGAAAAGGCCAGAGTTATGTTAGCACTGCCTGCCTGTTGTCAGCACTAACCAGAGTAGCTTTATGTAAACCGTGCCATTCAATCTGGAAATCCGTACCCATAAAATATTATTCAGCAGTGTTGTTTTTGCACATCATGGTTTTATTATACACACAGCTGAATGAGAGTGTTCTTTAAACATGCAGAGATGAATGAAAATGAGCATTTATATTTATACTTATACTTGAAAATGTAAAATCACACTAAAGAAATTAGTGCAAAGGTGCGAAGAGACGACTAAGGTCATATCTAAGAGGGATACTGAGCAATGCTGTAACACAGTAAACAATTAAGAGCAGAGATAGCATGGGCGGAGCTGTGTTAGGGTCATTATTGGGGCTATCAATGAAGAGCTACTGCAACGCTCTGCACAGCCAATGTGCAGATGAGGGACTGTGATCTAAAAGCGTGTATGACACGCCGAAGGCAGAACCAAGACAGAGCTCCCCTCTCAGAGGTTACAGCCTAACAGAGTGAACCTAAGGACATCGAATACTGTTCATGCAAACAGATCTGCAACACTACTACTCCATAAACTTTGGCTCTTCCTGACCAAGAACTATCAGGTTTGTAGCTGAATTCAGGTTGCTTCTTTCGGACATCTCTTTGTGCCACAACTCTAAGTAGGTACCAGGCCAGATTTACCAAGCCAGAATATTGACAATATTAAAGATACCAAGAAATTCAACCCATTATCTTTCACAGATTTTGACATATGGCTGCTGGGGTACCCCCTGACCTGACATGTAGGATATCACTTTCATTTAAACTGAAGCTTTTACAAGATGTAAAAAATTCACAAATGTCCTTTAAGGTAATGATATTCTGAATCTGAAGCATTCTGGGCGAGTCTTTAAATATTTCTCCATTCCATTCGCTTACCTGCCAGTACCTACTGTAAGACATAAAGCATTAATCTGTGATAGATCATTTCCTTTGTGTGAATCAGTCTCAGCTACCAAAGGAGAAACAAACCCTCCTACAAACAGACACACCCAAAACCAATGACTAGGTTTTCAGAACCTCACAAACTGGACGTTATGCTTCTGAATTACTGCGGAGTTTGTTATGATATCAAATCCTCTCACTGTCACTAATCAAAGACAGGATGTCACCAACACATGCAGTAGCAGACTTAAGGTGGACAGCACAAAAATCTGGAAATTCCCAAGGGGCTGGAAGCCAACAATGTCTCCAAAGGGAGCAACAGAGTTCCGACTAAACAAACAAATGACTTCAGATGTACTAGGAAAACTGACTATCCAAGGACACAACCGTAACAATGTCATCAAACAGCCAGACTGCAAAAACCAGTGTTTTCCATTTACCCGTCTTCCAACAACTTTGTAAAGATTTCTATGCAACATTAATAATTGCATCTTCTCTTGAGTGATACCACCAGAACCTGGAAAAGTACTGTAGCCAGTTTGGACTGGGATTCCCCAGTATACCCAACAAAATTCCAATATATAATTTTGCAGCATTGCGCACACATCACAGACGCATTGCCGGATGACTTTACAGCTCAATGACAACAGCTCAAAGCATTTGCCTCTATAAAACATAATTTACAAGATTTGCTCTAAACCATAATCACACAAGTGCGTCAAAGAAATAAACAATGAAGAGCTTTCTGAAGTGTGGTTTGTGTTTGTGGGCAAGAGCAGGAACGATGACGATGGTGTATAAAAGCAGCTTGACAACTCCAACACTAAATGTTTGCGGCTGAGAAAGAATGGATCGTCTATCTTGCATCCTGCGGGAAAGAAAATACTTAAATTACTGAATTTTGGCCATAGCATGTTGTAGCATAACAGACCTCACTTCTTGCCCAATCAGTGTTGTTAAGTTATGGAGTCTTGACTAATAGTTAGCAGCACATTGAGAAAAATACAGCTGCCTGACTGTTCTCAGCTAACAGCAGGAACAGCGGCATTCCAGACGCAGACAGAGCGGGGGGGATTAAATGAGGACAAGGAAGGCATGAGAGGATGTAAACATGCCCTGGAATAACCTCTTTAGACTGATATTGGTGGGGAGAAGGGAAAGATTACCACTCTGAATCATACACAGGTATGTCATAAGGGCAGAGTTGGACAGCAGTGTGCCAAGTCAGGGCAAACCTCCACTAAGCCCATCTGGAAGAGTGACATCCCATTCCATCCCACCTAGTTTTTTCACAGCTGGGCCATAAAACAATGCGAAAAACACTGAACGGTTTACATCCTGCCACCCACATTAACCATATTGGCATTTGGGCATTCCTCATTATACCCCCACCCGATCCCATTCACAAATGTCCTTTAAGGTAGTGAGATTGAATATTTAATATCTAATATATATTAATACTTTGCCACTTGCACAAGTACCAGTACACTGGAACACCTCTCTTCGCTCACCCAGTCTTGTGCTCCATGACTCCAGGGTCACAGGACAGGGTCAGCCAACATGAGGAGACCCTGGGGCTGGGTGTTAAGGGCCTTGCTCAAGGGTCAACAGATATGCAAGTGTTCTGGCAAGGCCAGGACTCAAACTGGCAATCTTCTGATCACAGGTACAGAGACTTAGGCTGCTGAGCCCCTCGCTGCCGGCGGCATGCTATTCTTTTAATACACCACACACTGGAAAGCCTATGTAAAGTTTTCCCTATTTTAGATAAAGCTCTGAATTTCAAGAGCCACAAATCAGACTGCATGTGTGCTGTGGCCCAAGGGCACTTAATACCCGTAATGCGGTCCTGCTGCCACATGCCATTTCCCACTGAAAACCTGGTCTGAGAAGACGGTATTTGGGATGTCGGGCAGCTGCAATAATGGCTGACGACAATCTACCAGGACGCAGTAGTACTCACAGGAGTTGCGTCTCTGTTGGGGGCCTTTGGCCTGCCCCGCTGCCTCGCTGCCCCGCTGCCCCGCCGCCTCGCCGCGACGCTCTCCATAACTCTTGGGGCACTGCGGCAGAGGCAGCAAGCTCCTCTCCTCCAGCAATGTCAGTTCTGTTTTATGTGGCACTGGCACTGGAGCGCTGCTAGCTGGGGCTCCGCTGCCTCCGCCGCTGTCCTGCTCCTGGCTTCCCACAGATGAGGGGCCCGAGTCAACCACACTGACCTGGTTGAGTCTGCCGCCCTGGCTACCATTTCGAATCTCCAAAATCTTAAGATCCTTGATGTCTATGGCACTGGACAACAAAAGAACAGCAACACAAAAAAAAACACATGTATAATTACAGTGTATCTGCATAGCATTTGCTTAGCGAGAGACATACTGTTTTCAATGCTGCATTATTAATACCTAAACATACCATGTGCCATCAAGGTGCAAGCTAAAGTAACCATGGCCTGTCCATTAACACGGAGCTGATCTGATAAACATTTAGATGTTTATTCAGTTCACCTGAAAGTGACCTCAGGAACCAGACACTTGATGCCATTGTGGAAAGGATGCCTCAGTGAGATAGTTTGACTACCCTGGTCCACCGCAGACACTTCTCCCTGGTATACACCGAGTGTAGGTCCACAGTTGATCGACACCAAACTTCCCAGCCAGTCTGCAGCCATATTATTCGTTACACCTAAGGAGAAATCATAAGACATTTTGTTTGCTAATGGCGGGAAACAAAATCCATCTCTGGAGATACACCTTGGCGATGAACTGAATCGCGAACGCTGTGAAAGTGAGTGTTAAACTTGGCCGAAATTTACGCAACGGTCTTTTCCGGGTCAATTTCTGCCTCGCAACTAAAAAACACAAACAACGCAAACTCGAAAGCCACTTCCAGTTTGCAAGCGGCACTGTGCCGCATCTAAATTCTCTGATTTTGCTTATCTTTCTATTCAGCCATTCCTTCATTTTCATTTGTGATACACACGAAAACAGGACTGAAATCTACAGTTAACACATACACCTATTTTTAGACTAGTGTTTCAAAGCTCATAAATATAAAATATGATGAACCTGCAGTCGAAGGTCTCTATAACAATATCAGCTCTAAGTCGAAAATTTCGGTCCCTTTCCAAAACTTGTACCGATAAATAACTTTCCCATAGAACTACGCCTGCACTTCTATCGCAGACCGACGCTTTACTTCCGGAAAGCCGGTCCGCGTCTTACGTCACTTCCTACGTCGCGCAATGACGTCTTTCGCAAACGCGAGTCCAATCTCAATTTCGTTTTGTCGGTCGTGCTGTGGAGATTACTGCCAGTTGCTGTTTAATGTGTAGATTTCCGTGATTAAACGGCCGGTATGATTGTGGAAGACACTTAACGTTATTTCAGTTTTCACGAACCTTCATTACAGTAATATATATATATATATATAGTAACGTTCAGAAGTTCGGGGTCACAAATTTAATTGTTTTCCATGAAAACATATTAAATTACTTATATATTAAATTTTAAAATAGGAAATACAAGTAAATACAGTTCCGAGGCGTTATCCGCTATTTCTCTCGAATATCACGTAAAGCAGTTATAACTGTTTTTCAGTTAATTTACCTGGTAAAATAAAGTTTAAATAAATGACATACATGTTCTAAAAGTACTCGTAAATTGGTGGTTTATTCATTGTTAGTTACTGTAATGCTGCGCTGCTTTATTTGTTTAATCGTCCAGTCTGTGAAGAAGGCATTCAAGTAAGAATTGCATTGAACTCTGTACATGACAATAAAAACTTTGATTCCTTGAAATACATGTATTTGATCTTTTTCCTGGCAGCTATCTTTTTACACAGGGCCATACACAATAGTTTATTTTTTGCACTCCTAACAGTTTGTATCAGGAGTTGGTTA
>JAODUD010000018.1:177240-188585 GCA_026784285.1 Stomatorhinus walkeri | reverse complement strand
TAACACCCCCCCCCCCCCCAAAATGCTAAAACATTAAAAGTGAAAGTAATTTGTACCAAAAAACGACATAATACATTATAAAAGATGCATTAAGTGAATGATGGGAAGTGTGGGGGCTCAGTGCGTAACACCGTAGCCTCCCTGCTTCTGGGGTGGGGGCTCAGTGCGTAACACCGTAGCCTCCCTCCTACTGAGGTGGTGGCTCAGTGCATAACACCGTAGCCTCCCTGCTTCTGGGGTGGGGGCCCAGGTTCCACTCTAGCTGCCTATGTGGACATTGCATGCTCTACCCATGAATTTCCTTGCTGCGGGGTCGTCTGCAGCTGAATGGATTTCACTTAGGTGAAATGATGTCACCAGATTGCCCGTGGTCTCAGGCCTGCAGTGGACTAGGCTGCCTCTCTGCCCTGCGCTCTACCTGTCCTGGGTAAGTGGTTGGAAGATGGCTGGATTATATACATAATGTCTATATGTAGGGCACGTTTTTCTTAGAGTCGCCATTCATAATTTCAAGACTGGCCTGCAGCATTTGTGACAGCACTTTCCTTATTTGCTTACACTTTCAGTAGCTCCGTAAACGGGTTGGCATTTGTGAAGTTTGTAGAAACTGGGTCAAAATCGGTCGATAAAGGATTTAGGTAGGAAATGTAGTTTATTTTCGGGCTTAGTCACGCTGCTGTGAATAAATCGGGATGTTTAAAATTACATACTGAGATTCAGATGAAAAGTGGGGTTATTTTATCTGTAATGTAAGATGAAATATGTGTGGGCTAAGCAGTTACCGGACAGTAATCATAACTGGTGCTTGTACTTTGTGTCGAAATCACCAAGCCGATTTTACGGAGTTTCTACAGCCTGGCTTTAAAGTTAGTTCCTGAGATTTAAGTAATTGGTCCAGTTTCAGGTGGAATTGTTGAGAGGTCATGACAGTGCTTGTACTTTATTTTTTTATGATAAAAAAAAAAATTCTAATTAGCCGTAGATCCGTGATTTGGAGCAGATTCTTTGAGGTGAAACTTCAAAGCCCTAACAGAACTGGCCAAGGGGAAACCATTGGAGAGAAAACGTTCTGTGAAAGGCAAGCTTTGGTTATGGGGTCAGTTGTGCTACTATGAGGCATATACGTCATGACCGAGAAGGTAGGTTAAGCACACCATGAGGAGGAACTTTCAGAAAAGCATCCCTCTGAAGAATAACTTTATGATGTTGTTGTGAAACAGGCTTTAAGGGAGAGGGGGATGTTGTTAGCCAGTATGTAGGGATGGGCAATATATTGATATTATATCATGCATGCACAATTATCACCAGGGCTTCAGATGCCAGCTGTACTATATAGACACTTATTTACACCCACAATTTGGTAAACATATTAGTAGCACAGGCAAAATACATATGAGAAATATTTTTGTGACACCAAGAAGTTCTCTGTAATCTGTTTACCAGTAATCTGTATAAACTTGGAGTATCTTTATGTTTATTAAATTCAGTTAGCGGAGCACACTACATAATACTGTTTTGGTATACTATGGTTTGACATACTTCAGTGCGATATGCACTATAGCGGGGCACACCACATAATACTGATTTGGTGTACTGTGGTTTGGTATACTTCGGTGCAATATGCACTATAGCAGGGCACACCAAATAATACCATTTTGGTATACTTCAGTGCGATATGCACTGGAGTGGGGCCCACCACATAATACTGTTTTGGTATACTATGGTTTGGTATACTTCAGTGCGATATGCACTGTAGTGGGGCACACCACATGATACTGTTTTGGTATACTGTGGTTTGGTATACTTCAGTGCGATATGCACTGTAGTGGGGCACACCACATGATACTGTTTAGTTATACTGTGGTTTGGTATACTTCAGTGCGATATGCACTGTAGTGGGGCACACCACATGATACTGTTTAGTTATACTGTGGTTTGGTATACTTCAGTGCAATGGCAGTGAAGACAGGGGCAGCTCAGCAGTCACAACTTTTAAAACAGGCATTTTCTGTGCATAAACAAGGTAAAAATACATCTATGGTGTGGCTGTACTTTTTGCAGTTTAAAGTCAGACACGTTTATTAAACATAAGGAAATGCTGAATCAATACTGATAAATTATACTATACTTATACTAACTTTTAGGCATCATAAAATGCCTCATTGATATATTAGCAGTATAATAATCTGCTTACGAAATTGTGGACGTAAATAAACATCCTTATAGTACCGAAAAGCTGGCGCCAAATGTTTCGTCCATCATCTGAAGCCCAGGTGATTACTGTGCATGCGCGATATAATGATATGATATCGCCCAGCCCTACCAATATGCGTTCACTTTTGCCATCAACATCAAAACAAATTACAGAGCCCAGTTTTCCTTCTATCACTAGATTCAGATTATAATTAGAAAGGAAGGTGATCTCTTTCCCAGGTGCCGGCAAAACCTATTAACTTTCCAATAATCGGGCTGCGCCGCCACAAACGGGTTGCTGCTAAATTTGCCGTTTACCCTGTGCTCAAGTACGGAGGGAGCTGTGAAATTAATATGCTCGAGGATTGCCGCAATTAGACTGGGAGATGAGTGGTAATTGTTTCCCAAGCATCTGGGAACTGTCCAGTATTGCAGCGAAGGGAAAATAGCCATCGATCCTGAAATGTTTTTCGAATGCTTTTTATGGTGCACCGCATGGAACGGTGCAATATGCCAATAATTAGGACTCCATCCACTGCCGTACTCTGACATTTGCAAGAACGATGACATTCGCCATATCAGGAATGAACAGAGAGCGGTTTAAATGGGTTTAATAAATCGAAAGGCATGATGTCGCCGGTCAGAAGGGAAACTGATATGCACATGGTTGAGCTGGGTTTCGGGGGAGGAGCCTATCGGCCAGCGTCTCTCCGCAGTGTGGCATCTGATGCCGTGCTGTGTAAAAGGAAAGCACTCGCCCACTGCCACAGGGCTGTGTCCTTGAAGGATGGAGTTCTGGATCAGTGACATGTATACTGGAGTAAAGTTTGGGGGGGTAAAAAGCAGGAATCCCTGAACCTCCTTCAGAAGACCTTTAAGAAGTCAGTAGATGTTGCGCATCCAGTGTCCATACAGGTGACTTTCCCAAGCTCTTCCACATGTTTTCCACCATAAGGAAGCTCCCAGCTGCTCAGTAAAGGCCTCCGTGCCATATGGGGAGCACAGTGTCGATCTTAATGGAGCGCTTCGATGCAGGCTGACCCATAACGGCGCAACGCCAGGACTGATCTGCCACGGCCGGAATGCGCCTTCCTTATCTCTCGTCTCCTCATTCTGGCCGTATCCTCTAGTTAGGAGAAAGTGGGTCGTCCTATGTACGAGTTAGGGGGAAGCTGAGAAAAACACGAACACGTGAGAAAGACGCTAAAAGGCTATGCTAAAATGGGACGAGACGTCACCTAGCAGAAAACGTAATACTTCTAAAAGTGGGCATGAATTTTTATATTTTCCGTCTCACATTTATTTTGTTGGGTCCAGGCGGCTACGCTGAGAAGCACAAACCCGCTGTTTACTGGAGGAGAGCAGAGAGACGTGCTCAGTCTGAACTCGTTACTGCTGCATTATGTTAAGGCCGCGTTTTGTCTCAGATCCTCGCTGGTTTAGTTTGCCATTTTTTACCGCTTATTACGACTGTCCCTCGACGCACGCTTAGAGTTAATTAATTCTCCGAGGCTTCTTTATTAAGGTACAGGGAAGGCAGGCAGCACAGACCTTCTCCCCGCCCGTTTCCCCGGCGATGCCGCTCCAGCCGGGCGCCGTGGCGACAGCTGTCAGCGTTCGATGGCCACTGTTCCTTCCTGCTGAGTGTGCTCGCCTGGGTGCGCGGACAGATGAGGGATGCTGTGAACGGGGGTGCGCTCGCCGCAGTCCAGAGACGTCCCCCCCCCCTGAGCTGACAGGTGTTGAGTGAGAGAACGGCGCCAGGCAGTGCCACCAGCAGCTGATGGATGAGCCTTCCACTGGAAAATGACATTGGATATTAATATTTTATTTGCTTACCAGACACTTTTACCTAGCGTAACTTATATAACCCATACCCATATATACAGCTGAATATTATTACTGAACAATTCAGGTTGAGTTCCTGCGTCACAGGCTTCTCAAATCCCTTGTGGAACTTAGCCATGAAACATCTCATTTAGTCACACTTACCAGTTCTTCATCGATGGAACGTTTTAATCACTATATTGAAACGAAATACAGCAGTTTAGATGGCTGAACTGGATTTTTCAACCCGGGCCTAGTTAATATTTTAAATTCTAAAAGAAATAGGACCTGGGTTTTAAAATAAATATCCTGCTATTTCTGAGCGGTAGAAACCATCTATGCCATCTCCTGTCACCCCGCCATAACATAGATGCAAAGCAGTTCTGCTGTGACGTTTGACTGAAACACTCCCAGTGGATCTCTGACTGCAAGTAGCCTGGTACTTTACTATATGAACTAATTTCCGAAAGTTTCCCAGTTTAATTCCCAAGAAGAGCCCCTGCAGATCTGCCTTTGAGCAACACACTGATGTGTTTCAGTCAATATATGCAGATGTGAACAAGGATAAAGTGTAAAATATGTGCTACAGTACCGAAAGTATGAATAATGTTGTATCTCTCTGTGGAAGCACACCATGGTTGCCCAGGGATTTGAGCCAACCATGTTCTGCAGCTGACTTCCCTGCATCACCCTATGCTACAGCTTGAGTATGTAATGAGTAGTAGCTGAGTTTTCTGTTTATGTTTATTAAGTTGCCGTGTCTATATTTACAGCTACATTAGCTTCGCTAAATAATTTCCATTCAAATGATCATGCAAGTTGGTATACACCATAGATTCCTCATGTCAGATCAAGGATGGGTTTAGTCTTGTGTAGAAACACGACTGCTTAATAAGCACCGGTAATTGACGTTGCTTGGAAGTGACACTGATGGCAATCTGAAACCCATTCCGCGTCTCACAGAGGATTCCCACAGCCATTCAGCGCAGGTTTGTGCACTATGGAAAAGATGGGTTTTACAGCGTGTGGCAGCTGGGAAACAAAAGTGACGGTAGTACGCTTCAAACGGCTCCTCATTTGCCTCGCTTCCAGGTCCCAGTCACATTCTGTATCAGCAGGAGCTTCCTGGAGTTCTTCAGTCTGGAGTCATTAGCAGTAATTTCTCACCATACAAATGAGCAGAGACTTCAGGCGACTGCTATAGCTTGCTTACTGCAGAGGTAGAGATTTCAGGTTCAGAGAATACAAATCCAGACCAAGATTTTGTTTCACCCAACCAATTGAGTACTCAGTGACTGTGACTCTTTATACTGAGCTGCTTGGTTGAAACAAAACATTGGTCTGGATTTGTACTCTCGGAACGTGAAATCTCCACCTCTGGTATGCTGACAATCCTCTGCTTAAGCATAATACTTTTCATAGACTCTTTGTATTATACTCTGGAGCACAAAATAATAATTCAAATAAATAAACAAACAAATGAATAATTAATGACATAATAATAAGTAGTGACGTAATAATAAACAATTTCCAAGCACTTCTCAGTCTTGACCAACAGGGGTTGCTAGTGTCAATACACAACACTGAGCAAAAGTCTTAAAAATTAAAATAGGTTCATGACACATAATTTATTTCAATCGACTCAGTACTTTGTGCAGGAGAGATAAGCGCAAAAGAAATTATATTCCCCAAAGTAGAGCGAAGTAAAGAGCAGGGTTAGGGAGGGGGACACAGCTAATGTTCTCTCTCTGATACATCCAAAGCACTCGAGTGCATGGGACAAAAACCCTAAGGCTGAAGATCAGCCTGCAGACCCCGAGCTAAAGTGAACAACAAAAGGTGCAGTTACTTCTCCAAGATCCTTCCATCCAGCTTCCATAACAGCGGAAGCAGTACAGGCTCACGGTGCTGTCAAACATCTCAAAGTGAAGCACAAAGAAGCGAACTTGTTCGGCATTTAAAAACGGAATCTCTCTGCCCCTCACAAAAGGAAAACAGCTGCTAAAGAAGCAGTACATTTATCAACCTTTGGCGCGACACACAAAAGAATATGTAACTGAAAAATACAACGGAAAGAAGAAATGTAGAAAACACTATAACACAGGAAAACCCCAAATTTTTAAACATGTCCCTGGCAGCGGAAGCGTGAGATAAGCAAGACTAATGGTTTCTTAGTAACAAAATGATGTTAGAACTATTATCTGCTGCAGTCTAGGTAGAAGTGCAAACACTTACTGCTTGTCCTTCCCTTTCAACTTTGCTGTACTTCGCTGAACTCCATGTCTCCGTAAACACAGCACTTTTTGACTTTCCCCCCTTAATTATTCAATTCCTTGATTATTTTAAATTTGGGATTCAATGAAAGCTCAGGAATTTACCAGATTTTTATTTTGCCACCAAGATCAAAGCCGTGGGTTTGACGAATTACATTGGTTCTTAATTTGTGAGGAAATGAATGATTTGAAAAGCCATTCATTCTATTTTATCGGGACCCACACACATTATATGAGCTGGAACAACTGAAAAAAATGACCAATGACTTTCACTTATATTGCTCTGAAGTATCCGAAGAATTTACAGTCTTGCCACTGTACGATGCTATTATACGCTTTCGCAGATTTTTGCATTGAATACTGACAAGATCTGCTTTGAGGACAGCACCGCTGGAATTACGTAATTCGTAAACCGCGTGCGAGCGGCCGCGAGTTGTCGGGGTTATACGTCGTGTGTAAAGCAGAGGAGGTGGGAAGGCAGTGGGTCGTTCCCTGGGCATGTCTGCCTGATAATTCGCAGTCTGCGCAATAATTACTTATTGCGTCCCATGGCGGCAGCTTCCCCCCCCCTTGTTAGACCTTAATGTTTCTTCTCCAGGCTTTTCCATGGCACCCGCAGCTAAATCCTGACCTTCTATACTGGAAAGGGGTCTCAGGAGTACAGGAATAACATTTGTCTCTCGTCAAAATCTGTGTTAAAGGTCAAAAATAAATTTGCTATGCTGTCTGTAGGGATTAGTGATGTTAATTCTTGCTTTAGCCCCCCGTCAAATTTCTGAAAAAAATATTTAAAGACTTCCTCTAAGGTTCAAAACAACAATCAACAAAAGAACTATCTGCGTCCTCAGGAACATCAAACGTCTTTCAAACAGCATGTCTTTTCTGGCGTCGTGGAGGACCAGCACGTTACCGTCCCCTGATTAGAAGTCTAAAGCTCCCAAAAAAGTGAGGGACAGAGATTTTGCATCCTGTCACATAATTAATGCATAACATTATTTTGGAGGAATACGCATTTAAAAACATACAAACCTTATTTGTCACTTGGTGCTGTATGGATTTCCTTTTACATTTGGTGCCATCTTATTACATTTTAGAGCGTCTAAAGCTTGTGGCCAGTAGGGGGCACTGTGATTGTACATGTACCGAAAACACCACAAAACCACAGGTTGTGTGTCCTTTTAGTGATTAGCGCACAGTTTGAGGAAAGCTTTGTCATTTCTGGCTGGCTCTACAACGCTCTGGAGAAAATAAGCTTTATTGCTACTATCAGGAACTTGAGCCGGTGCTTGGAAACGTCAGAAATGTTCCATTAAAACAAACAATAGTTTCTGTTTCTGCTGGTACACAAGTCTCTTTTAGTCATGACCCGAGTCTTTACTGTGATCATTCTTGACCAGTATCCCTAGAGCACAAAAAGATGTGGTCATGCGCTCTCTTATCTCAGGTCAAGCTGAATGTGTGATGAAAGTATATCCAACTTTCAGACATCAGGTTTTAAACTGAACATTATTTATAAATAAAGCCCTGGGTTCCAGAACTTTTGCAAAGTTTAGTGGAGTAATTTTTATCCAAAAAGGAATAAAAGTGAATTTATGCATTTTTCATAAGCACTCAGGCAGTTATCGGTGTGTCTTTTAAAGACAGAATATGTAACATGTTTCTGTGATTCTTTTAACAAGATTCTGCATGGACCGTATTTAATTGCCTTTTAATGGGTTGGCAGGGGGGAACAGTGGTTAAGGAATCAGACTTCGGACTAATTCTTAGCTGTCTACAGCTTCAGAAGTGCCTCCTATGTTTCCCCCTTATGCAAAGTGATCTGAAGTGATCCTCTAAGGTGTCTAATAGTTTAAATGGGATACTGTACATTTTAAAGATATGTAGGTCACTATGGATATAAATGATCTTGATTAATAGCTTGCACACATATACATTTAATGATAGAAATAAATCTGTATGTCCAGTGTTTGCTGCTGTTCGGGAACACCTGCTATATGTAGACTGACTTACTGTTTAATTGTTTATGTTATTAAGAATTTAGCCAAAATTAGATTTGGTTCACGTACTGAAAAATGCTAGCATATGTTCATCAGCCAGAATTAAACACACATTTACATTAGCATGTAGCTTAGTAACTCGGTTACTACTTAAGAACAAATCCTGAGCAGATATAGTAAGATTATAGATTAATGATGAGCGAATATGTAACCAACACGCAGTGTAATACTGCATTATTAGGGCCTATCAGGTAAAGTGCTAGCAAATAAATTAAACAGACTGACTGTGCATTAGCATGGGGGACAGAAAAGTTTTGCTTTAATCCAAATCACTCAAATCGCCAAATTAGTTTTATAATTATAATTATGTGATTTCTTATTTAAAGAATCATCATCAGATTTAGCAATGACGCCCATCTTGCAGGCTGTTATAAACACAGAGGAAACAGGTAATTCCTGTAATAGATAAGAAATGTGTGTTTAACGTACTGTAACACTTCTTCAGAAAAACATCATCATCGTGCCTTTAGCACGTTTTGTTATAGTTCAGAAAACATACTGTATTACCGGCCATTTAACCATGCATATTTAAATCAAGTAATGTTATAATATATTACTATGCATTATCCATCCATCCATCTTCTGTAACTGCTTATCCAGTTCAGGGTTGCGGGGAGTCTGGAGCCTATCCTGGAGGCTTCGGGCGCATGGCTGGGAATAACCCAGGATGGGGTGCCAATGCATTGTGGAGCCCAGTCACACACCAGTCATTCACACATTACTATGCTTTATAATACATCATAATGCATTAATACATTTTTATCATGTAGCGGGTTGGTTGGTAGAGGGTGTGTAATGTTTCTGCCTCTCTGCAGTTTTATTTTTGCATTTCAGACAGATGTCACATGCCTGTTATACACACTACATCGATCTAATGTCAAGGCTAAAGGCTATTTTCCTGTTTTGTTCTGACTCTGTGCCCATGGCTGGTTAATATATTGTGTGTTTATCCGCTGGCTTTCTCCCGACTGAGGGACTGCATTTGCGCTACCCGGATGAATTATGTGCCCCAGAAATCCAAGGGGCTGCCGCCTTCCCTTTTCATAACCCAGAACGCAAGGTTCCTTTACTGGGCCTGAGCCGTGAGCCTCTCACAGCTCCTCTGTCCATCGGGAAGCTCTGCAATCAGGACACGGGTGGAAAATTGCAGCATTTCATGGCGTGACACCAAGATAAATGAATGTTCAAAAGCCCAGTGGTGCTGAAGCCTCACGGGGCATTTCCTGTTTCCTGGGTTAGCTTATCAAAAACAGCTCTAATTGTGTAACCTCTGGTTTAAAGCAGAAGTAACGTGGAAAACTGGAGAGACAGCAGAGGTAGCACGGAATTGTTTTTTTCCCTCTCATTTCATGTTTTCATGCCCTTGTGTCATCTTTTATTTTGAAGCAGAGTTAGACTATAGTTTGGAAGTGCTTCTCCAATGTGTCTGGACAGTTGGTGTGAGAACTTCAGGGTTTCTTCTTTGAGCTGACTCCACGCTCCATGAATCGCTTCTTACCTTTAGGCTGCAGATTCAGTGTCAGGGAGCAGAATATACACATGATATTAGTTCGTTTTGTTAAGTTTTGCTCAAAGTTTTCCAAGTTATCATTGTGAAGACTGTTGAATTACTGTCATTATCATACTCCCTAAATCTTTAAAGATTTTTGAAGACTTCTGATTTCATAACAGTTTTGAGATGTAAGGTGTAATGCATTGTATAGTACTGAATTTTTCCTTCATGCATGAACAGCTTTAAAATATTCGCTATATTTATTACGTGACGTTGACAGGATTGCCAACTTTGGTCACCTGGTTGGAGTGAGAGATTCAATGCGAGGCACACACATGCACAAACATTTACATATATGTAACAGTTTATTACCTCGTAGTCTGTACGCTTTGCAAACTACCCCAATGGTTTTGATGTACCTAATTTTGGGTTTATAATGGAATAATATAGATTTGCAGTAAGATTTCTTGCATGAGTGTGAGACTGAAATTGTGAGACTCACTCCAGATGCGATAGAGATAGCAACCCCGTGTTGAATGCATACTTGAATACACTGAAATGTTACTTAGAGCAACAGTTGGTGTCATTTAAGTAATTGTAATTAGTTCCCTGCTTGATGTCCTTAAATCGACAGCCAGACCATCAGAATCGCTTGGTTAGCAAACATGCACATGTAACACAGGAGTGAGAAGAAGGAACAGCAACTGTATTTGGGGGTATATTAATTGGCGGGGGTGGGGGGGCAGGGTATCAAAAACAGCAGGGATGAGGGAAATCCAGAGCAGATTCAGAATGAGCAAGTGTGTTGTGTCGAGGACTTAATTCAGTGGAAGGCGTGGCTTATTCAGACTGAATCTGGTTTTTGAAGGATGGCAGAGTCACACGTCAAGCGGAATCATGAAGCTGCACTCTATCTAATATCCATCCCTGTCATGGCCTCGGGGCAATAAAATGAGAAACAAAGAGTCAGAAGATGTCTCGTACTTTCTCCATTACGAGCAAACATAACAGGGAAACCAGACACTGAAACTAAAGCGCCTTCTAAACTGTTTTGCTATACAAATATGAAGTAATACTTCTTTTGTGGGAAGATAATGTGTAATTCCTCTAGTTCAAACCTTCTTACTTTCTAAGACAACGATTTTATTTAAATGAGAATAGAGTAGGAATATTTTAATGAATCCTTTGTATGAAGCAATTTCTGGTTTATCACTGTGTTCTTCCTCTATCTCCCCTCCACTTGGATCCCTCTCTCCCCAAGAGTCCTTTTTAATTCCAGTGTGGTTATGAAACAGGGCTTTGCTCTCTAATTTGAATCCCCTCTCTGCTGCAATATTGATAAAATTACGGAGGAATGTTCCTATGTACTTACAGATTGGATGGTGTAATGTTCCTACATGTTTCCAGATTGGATGGTGTAATGTTCCTACATGTTTCCAGATTGGATGGTGTAATGTTCCTATATGTTTCCAAATTAGATGGTGTAATGTTCCTACATGTTTC